>JADOBS010303598.1:0-20744 GCA_015708375.1 Cydonia oblonga | reverse complement strand
TTTTATGTAATATGCCCTTAAACCTGAGAACATATGAAACTAGCTTAAAAGACTACTTTAAACTAAGAAAACATAACGAAAATGCATAAGAACTAGTTAACTAAGGTGCATAAATATGCTCCTATCAATGATTTCACCCATTATTGTTAGTTCTTCCCTATCAAATGTAAATCTGAGGTTTTCAAAACCTTTGTTGAATTCAAAGCTGTTGCTGAATCTTTGTTACATACTAAAGTTGTTACACTGAGATCTGATTTTGGAGGTGAATTTGTCAGTTCTGTGTTCACTCAATATCTTAAGGATAATGGTATTCATCATCAATTATCTTGCCCTCACACACCAAAGCAAAATGGTTGTGTGAAGCGCAAGCATAGACACATATTGGAAACTACTTGAACACTTTTAGCTGCCTCTCATGTTCCCCATATTTACTGGGTTGAAGCATTCTCTACATCAGTTTATCTCATAAATAGATTGCCTACCATGTGTAGATCCTGCCCTTAGGAAAATCTGCTCAAAAAGTCTCCAGATTATACAACACTGAAAGTGTTTAGGTGCAGGTGTTTTCCTTGGTTAAAAGCATATGCAGCTTCCAAACTTGATCCTAAAAGTAAGCCATGTGTCTTTCTTAGCTATAGTCTCAATCATAAGGGCTATAGGTATCTTGACATTCAATCCAGAAAGGTTTATATCTCGAGACATGTTATATTTGATGAATTGACCTGCCAATTTCATCAAGTCTCTCTAGTTTTACCTTTCATACCATCACCCACTACTTCTTCATCTTCAATACCTTCAACTCAAACTCCCTACAGCCTCTAATCCTCTCCCACCTACACAACTGACTGCACCCTCCTCTAATCACAACTCTTCATCTCTCCATTCTACCTCTCCCACCTTAATTTCTCACCATTCTTCACCTATACAAGCATTACTACCTCAGAACCATCACCGTATGTAAACTCGCTCCAAATCAGGTATTTTTAAACCTAAGGCTTATCCAGCCACTAAACATCCTCTTCCTTCAAACATATCTCCTGATTTTCTTCCCACAACTTATATCCAAGCCTCAATACATTCTCACTGGAGACAAGCCATGCAGGAGGAATTTAATGCATTGGTCAATACAAATACTTGGTCTCTTGTTCCTCCTCACCCATCTCAGAATCTTGTTGGATGTAAATGGGTGTTTCGCATTAAAAAGAAAGCTGATGAAACTATTGACCGCTATCAAGCACGGTTGGTAGCAAAGGATTTTCATCAACATGAAGGTTTAGACTACACAGAAACCTTCAGTCGTGTGGCCAAACTAGTAACTATAAGGCTTCTTCTCATTCTTGCATCTCAATATAACTGGTTTCTAAATCAGTTAGATGTCAGTAATGCCTTTTGCATGGAACTCTCGCAAAAATTGTGTTCATATAGCAACCATCTGGTTTTCAAGATCCTACTAAGCCTAATCATGTTTGCAAGTTACAAAAGAGTCGTTATGGCCTTAAGCAAGCTCCTCGTGTCTGGTATGAGAGACTTCAATGTGCACTTAAATCTATGGGATTTTGTGGTTCATAGAATGATCACTCACTCTTTGCCAAGAAGGATCCTTCTCTGGTGTTCATTCTTGTATATATGGATGATATTTTAGTCACAGGTCCATCTTCCCAAGCTTGCAAGGACAAAATAACTCAACTCAGTGCTCTATTCCCAATCAAGGATCAGGGTCCTCTTCATTTTTTCCATGGCATTGAGGTCAAAAGGTCCTCTTCTGGAATCTTTATATCTCAAACTAAATATATCCTAGAGTTGCTTACCAAGACAAACATGGCCGGTGCAAAACCATGTGCTACACCTCTTAGTACATCTAAGCTGGATCATTCATCTCCATTACTCTCTAATCCAGAAGAATAAAGCTCAATTGTCGGAGGTCTACAATATCTTACCTGGTTAAGACCTGACCTTTCCTTTGCTATTAACTTGGTTTGTCAGTTTATGCATCAACCAAGATAATCATATCCAAGCAGTTAAAAGAATATTGAGATATCTGAAAGGCACACTTGATCTTGGTTTCTGGTTTCCAAAAACTTCAAGTTCTCTGAGTGTTAAGGCATTCTCAGATGCAGATTGGGCAGGGTGTACACTGGATAGAAAATCCATAAGAGGTTATTGTATTTTTCTGGGCAATTCTCTGATTAGTTAGTGTGCTAAAAAAAAGCCAACCGTGGCTCGTTCCTCTACTGAGGCTGAGTATCGATCTTTAGCACACACAGTTGCTGAAATTTCATGGCTTTGCAAGTTACTAGTTGATGTTGGTATGTCTCTATCAAGTCCTCCTACATTGTGGTGTGATAACATTTATGCGATATCCTTAGCTAAGAATCCTTTATTTCATGCACGGACCAAACATGTGGAGATTGACTATCACTATATAAGGGAAAAAAGTTCTTTATAATGATGTCACATTTCAGTTTGTGTGTTCATAGGATCAAATCGCAAATATTTGCACCAAATCTCTGTCCAAGGCTCGGTTTTTGCTTCTCTGAAACAAACTATCACTTCGATTGCCTACATTCAGTTTGAGGGGGAATATTAAGGATAGTTTATCTTGATTTTCTGTTGTAATTTGTTGTAGGATAGTTAGGAATGTTGTGCTTAGTTGGAAAATATATAGCTCTCTATATATACCAATGATGTGTCTTAATTATTTCTAATGAAAATAGTTTTCCTAATAAATCTTCTGTAGTCTCTCCCTTCTCTTTCTTTTCGTGTTTCCAGTAATCGTCACTGTCTCGCTTTATCAAAACCTTTCATGGTTGTGGTCAATCCTCTCTTCTAAGGAGGAGAGACTTTTGTAGCGGTTATGACTTACTGCTCAACCCTAAATAGCTTAGAACGACAATTGTTGTTTAAATATTAGGTGATGGTTTTTTGGTTTGTGCACACAAGAGTTATGAGTAGCAAGCTCGACATTTGTTAGAGGTATCTACTAGTAGAATTTGTCTTACTAATGATTGCAAGATCATGAAAATGTGCGGTCTTTCCCTCATGGTATTGTTGTAGTAGTTTCGGGGATTCATAGCTATATGTTCTTGTTTTCTCATTGCAAGGTCCTTAGGTGATGGTACGGTTTTACATTGAGTATCTTGATAGTGTTAGTCCAGCTTGTAAGGTTTAGCCCTTGTGACCTTGTCCTTCATGTTAATTAGGCGTGTGTATTTTGTGGTTGAGAATCATACTTCTGAGGAGTTTGTTGTATGTTATCAATGATGTTCATGTTTATTTGATTAATGAAATTTCTTACCTTTAGAAGAAAAAAAAAATTTGCCATCCACTAACAGAGAATTTAAAGTTCTTTTTTCCTAGTTTTTCAAAAAAGGGGTCAAATTTAGGATTCACGATTCTACGTCACAAAACATGTATTGCGCTCCAATATCAAAAATCGGTCGCAACCTCCGAACTTGGAACGTCCGACAATTGCTCGACTTTTGCAGTTGATTGCAAATCCAATTTGATCTTTGACCCTCAGATCAACTTCGGGACCTAGCGACCCATAGTTCACTAATTCACCCCTCTAAAAAATAGTAATGAATCTTTTTACATGTCCTTTCATTCTATGACCTCATATTCATAACTTGACCCACCAAAACAAAATTTCATTTGTAAGTTCCACATAAAATGAAAACTGAAACTGCAATACAATTACCTAACAACTTTCAAACTATTTTTAATGTTCTTTTTATTTGAAATTCGAAAACAATTATTAAATAAGGTTTCAGTATTTAATTAGTGTTGCAATTTGGTTTAAGCTTTCTTGTATATTTCATATATGTTGAATGTACAAGGATACACATATATATGAGAAGAAGGGCTAGTTACAACCATCCTTAGACTTAACCCCAGAGACCGTCCGTACTCTTTAATTGAAGGAAATTACACCAAATACTATTGACCGGCCATACTCCTTAATTGGAGGAAACCAGCCACAAGTAAGGAGTGATTTACACTTTTTTGTTAAGGAAAAAACAGCAGCCATGCTGCAACTAGGCAACCAAAGTTGACAAAGAAATGCCATAATTTCCGAATTACATAATCTACATAATCTATCTAGGGTTAGTTAGTAACTCTCAATACTCCCCCTTGAGTTGGATCGAGTAGTATAGTCGAGCCAAGCTTGCGTAGAAGATGCTAAAAATGTGCACATGATAGAGCCTTAGTGAACACATCTTCCAATTGATCATAACTGCGTGTGATGATTGGTAGAATGAGTTGTGATTGAACTTGAGCCCTGATGAAGTGACAATCAACTTCAATATGCTTGGTCATTTCATGAAAAACTGGATTTGCAACAATGTGCATGGTTGCCTGATTATCACATAAGAGAGACATAGGAGTTGTACTCAAGAACCCTAGGTCAAGCAAGAGACCATTGAGCTAAATCAATTCATAGGTAGTAGCAGCCATGACTTAGTACTCAGCTTCAGCACAAGAACGGGCAATGACTTGTTGTTTTTTACCCTTCCTTATAACAATGTTGCCTCCAACAAATGTGCAATAACCAGTGGTGGATTTTCTATCAATTGCACTATCTGCCCAATCAACATCAGCGTATGCATGAATCTCAGTGGAATGATTGTTACGCATAAGAATACCCCTATCGATGGGCCCTTCGAGATAACGAATGATCCTTTTAACGATATTGAGATGTTCAACAGTGGGCGCATGCATGAATTGACTGACTAACCTAATAGAAAAAGTAATGTCTGAACAACTGATGGTAAGATAGATTAGCTTACCAACCAATCTTCGATAATATGTGATATTCTTGAGTGTTTCGCCATCTATAGTAAGCTTGAGTTTACTGTCAATTGGGGTGGCAACTGGCTTGTAATAAGTGAACTCAGCTTCCTCAAGTAGATCCATGACATATTTTTGTTGGTTTAAAAACAAACCTCGTTGTGAGGTTGCCATCTCAATGCCAAGAAAATACTTCAATTTTCCAAGATCCTTGATGGCAAAGGTTTGATGTAAGGAGGCTTTTAGGCCTTCAATTTAAGAGGCATTGTCACTTTTGATGATAAGATCATCGACATAAATAAGAACCACCAACTTCCCACTCATTCCATTTTGCACAAACAAGGAAGAATCAACATTACTTCTAAGAAAACCTTCCCTTTCCAACATTGAACTAAACTTGGCATACCAAACTCTTGGTGATTGCTTCAAACCATAGATAGCCTTGTGTAGATTGGACACCATGCCATCCTTTGCTAAAGAGTAACTTAGGATAATTTGCATGTATACTTCCTCCTGAAGCTCTCCATGAAGGAAAGCATTTTTAACATCCATTTGATATAACGACCAACCACAGTTGACAGCAACAGAAAGTAACACACGTACTATGTTCATTTTAGCTACTAGAGTAAAGGTTTCCTTGTAATCAACCCCAAAGGTTTGGGTGAAACCATGAGCAACAAGCCTACCTTTGTGTCTCTCTATTGAGCCATCAGACTTGAGTTTAGTTTTGTAAACCCAACGACTCCCAACTGCCTTCTTTCCTGGAGATAATTGAATGATACTCCAAGTACAATTCTCCTCCCAGGCTTGAAGTTCTTTAGACATGGCTTTCCTCTAGTTAGGGATGAGATTGGCTTCTTGAAAGGTGTTAGGCTCTACAAGAGTTGAGACTTCTACAAGAAAGGCAATATGTGAGTTTGACAAACTGTGATTACTTATTGCTTTAGAGATGGGATATCTAGAAGCATAAGTAACATAGTCTACAAACTTGGCAGGGGCCTTCCTTTCTCGAGATGGATTCCTCGTAACTTCTTGAGTAGGTTGGTGAATGAAGGATTGAGATGTAACATCAAGATCATCATTTTCTTCTAAGTTGGATTAAGATGTAGCCTCACGATTGGCACCACCTTTAAAGGATCATCATGAATCAAGGGCTCAGTGTATATAGGCAATGGAAACAAATCACACAGAAGCTCCTCCTTACATGAAGTAGGAACCCTTTTAAAGAATGGAGTTTCTTCCTCAAAGCGAACATCTTTGGATACAACTCACTTGTTATGATAGGATTAAAACATTTATATCCCTTTTGAGTGGAGGAGTATCTTATGAACACACTTTTCACAGCCCGTCATCCAATTTGTCATGATGTTGAGTTTGCACATGTACAAAACAAGTGCAACCGAAAAATTTCAAGTGTGACAAATTTATTGGTCTGTCTTTAAGGGTTTCATATGGTGATTTGAAACTTAGAAGTCGACTGGGAAGCCTATTGATCAAATAGGTGGCTGTAAGAATTACATATGACCAACACGTTTTGGCTATATTCATATGCAACATGAGTGCTCGAGTCTACTCAAGTAGATCTCTATTCTTCCTCTCAGCTATCCTGTTTTGTTGTGAGGTTCCAACACAACTTGTTTGGTAAATAATTCCTTGTGAAATCAAATATTGAGTCATGATATTGGACAAGAACTCGGTGTCGTTATCTGATCTCAAGGTTTTAATAGTTAAGTGAAATTGTGTTATCACCAACTTATGAAAATCTTTAAAAATAATTGAAACCTCACTTTTAGATTTCATGAGATGAAGAAAAGTAATTCGAGTGTAGTTATCCATAAATAGGACAAAATCCTTGTAACCCTCTATTGATTCAAAAGTTGGACCCCATACATTAGTGTGTACAATTTCAAATGGTGTACTAGACTTGGACATTGAAGAACCAAAAGGAAGCTTGGAAAATTTGGAAAAATGATAGGTATCAAACTTAAAGGATGGGTGACAAAACATGGGAAATAGTTTTGACAAAACAACTTCGTATGGATGAGCTAGTCTTTGATGCCAAAGTTGTTGATCCTGGGGTTTACTTGAGTTTGCTTGAAGACCTTTAGGTAGATGGGACTTCTTGCAAAAATAATACAGGCCATTTAGAAAAAGACCTTCATAAATCATCTTCATGGTTATACAATCTTGAAATATCACATTAGTTGGTGAGAAAATGGCAATGCATTTTAGATTGGAAGTGAGTTGCCCTGTGGAAAGTAATTTGAAAGGAAAAGATGGAACATATAGAGCACTAGGCTCAACATTTTTTTACATCAAATTTATTTTTCCTCTACCCATCACCGAGACACTTTTTCCATTTACAACTGACACTTGAGAAGGTTTTGAAAAATGATGAAAATCATGCAAGTTTGAGACTTTATTTGTCATATGATCAGTCGCACCCGAGTCAACTATCCAACAATCAAGTTCAATACTAGTTTGAAGTGTAGTGGAGAAGGAGTTTAAGATACCTACAACTTTATCAGGAAGGACATGATCATGATCAGCAAGGAACCTGGCAAATTGGCCAAAAAGTGCAGTGCGATTGTCGCTCTGAACCTTAGGAGTTGGTACAACATCTCTATGCCCTTGGCTTTGAAGATCTGCTGCAAATTGATTCATAAGAGACAAGGGGTTTTCAGTGAAGTCTATTGAACCATGGTTCAGTGAGCTTAAGGCATGGTTTACAGTATGTTGTGTTTTGTAAGGGTTTGTCTGTAATGTTTGGGGAGTGAATGGCCTAACATTCTTATTGAACTTAGGTCGCAGCTCTGGATGTAGTTCCCATCACTTTTCTTCCACATGCCCTGTAACATTGCAGTACTTGCACTTTAGGTGTGGACTCTTCCCTTTGTATGCCTTGTTGTGAGTTTGCTTGTAGTTTGCAGCATACCCTCGAGTCTCAGGCAGTTTTTGGCTTGACTCTTGGTTCATGACCCTTCTTCTTGCTTCTTCACGTTACATAGTAGCACAAATATTTTGAAACGATGGTAACTACATGCTCATTAGAATGTGGCTTCTGACATCTTTATACTCAGAGCTTAAGTTTCCTAGCAACTGATATATCTTATCTTCCTCAGCATGTTTGAGAAGAATAGATGGATCAGTGGTATGAGGAACATATACATCTAGCTCATTCCACATGGTTTTAAGGCTACCAAGGTGTTGAACAAAGGTGATTCCTTCTTATTGAATACCTGCAATATCCTTCTTTAGCTAGAACACACAAGTATAATTACTCATGGTTCCCATACATGTCTTTCACAGACTTCCATAAATCTTGTGAGGATTATGAGTAGCTAAAGATCTTAGCTATATACTTCTACATGTTGTTGAGTAACAGGGACATGACCAGTTGGTGTTTACATAACCATGCTTTATACGCTTAGGTAGACGGTTCAGGTGCTTCAACTCCTCCATTGATAAACCATAGCTTTCCTCTTCCACCGAGAGCAAGAGACACTGCTCTAGACCATGGGAGATAGTTGAATTCATTCAACAAAATGGAACATAAACGCTGATTTGTATTTATCTCAGTATCTGGAACAAGAAAGGGAGAACTTTGCGAGTTTTCTCCTCCAAGGTTTACTAAGCTTTCTTCAGCCATAACTGGAGCTTGAAGATAAACAATAACAGACAAAAAAATGGGCAGAGATAGGTTAAGGATGACATTGCTCTAATACCATGTTGCAATTTGGTTTAAGTTTTCTTGTATATTTCATATATGTTGAATGTACAAGGATACACATATATATATATATGAGAAGAAGGACTAATTACAACCAACTATCCTTGGACTTAACCCTAGAGACCGGCCATACTCCTTAATTGAAGGAAATTACACCAAATACTAGTAACCGGCCATAGTCTTTAATTAGAGGAAACCAACCACAAGTAAGGAGTGATTTACACTTTTCTGTCAAGGAAAAAGCAGCCGCCATGCTGTAACTAGGCAGCCAAAGTTGACAAAGAAATGCCATGATTTCCGGATTACATAATCTACATAATTTGTCTAGGGTGGGTTAGTAACTCTCAATAATTAGTAAAAACTAAAAATAAAATATTAAACATTAAGAGTTGAAATCTTTATCAAACAAGCTCTAAGTATGCACAAATATTATAATATTGGACGTTATGCATAATTAAGGTGGTCTTGAGTAGTATGACCCAAGTAATTTTCATTCAGTAAGACTATGATGATGATATAGTCAGTCAGTTGAAGCATACCCATCTTTGAAATAACGAGTTCAAATACCATATTGGTTTTGGGTCAAAATAATACAGGGAAAAGTAATGATATTCTAATTAATCTAAAGGCTCGTTTGGAAGTGCTTTTAGATGACTCAAATCGCTTTTGGTGAAATTTATTTTTGGCTTTTTGGAAGAAGCACCAGATATGTGCTTCTTGCAGGAAGCACTTAAAGTGATTTTCTAGGATCCACTTGGATTTTTACTAAGAATTGGTTTCGAACAAGCCCTTGTTGGAGATATGCCTTCAGGATAAAATATAAATGTATAGTTAAGTTTAATACATCAAAGGGGAAAAGTCACTCATTAGGACTATCTCAATAAATGATATACATCCAAATAGTGAATCCATGGACAATAGTTTGATGGAAGAAGTAATCTAAAGATGTTAGACTATAGATCCCTTCTTTATATAATCGTAATATCCAACAGGTTAAGGTCAGTGATTTATTCTCAGATGCATGTGAATGTTCAACAAGTAATCTCTAATGCTCAATATGAAAGAATGAGTACTATAAGATATGATCTGCGAATCTTTTCTTGAAGTATCAAGCGTAATGAGGGAAGACATTCCTATACGACTCAATTGAATCATATAAGATAAATTATTCACATTAAGACCTTGACATAAAGTATCCATACCATGATGATATGATTGAGCATATTGAATTAGAGAAAGATTCAATTCCTTTGTAATTCCAACTGAATGTGTTCTCTAGCCAAATTCTATATTAACTTGGGTAGCCATGATATATGGTTAAAGTCACTTATGGCTTGTAAGTTATTCTTGATGATTAAATAAATAATCATCAATGCAGAAGGAGAATTAAAAGTGAGTTTTAGTTCACTAAGTGATTGTATAAGTACTGATCAATTGGATTGATACCAATAAAAAAATTAGGACAAAAAATGATTGTATACCGATACATTCGTGTGGTGAGATAACCAAAGGATAATGGAATTAATGAATTAGATTAATTAAGTGTTATGATTAGTTGGAAAGCCTAAATAAATCATAGAAGTGGTGAAACATCGCTTTGGGTTTAAAGGAAGTTCAAGTTCTTTCAAGCCTATTGGGCCAAAACCCATTAGGCTTTTAATTCAAGCATGAAGTGACTTAAAAAGAGAAAAGCCAAGTTAAGCCCAACAATAGGGCTGGGCCTAATTTGGAAGGGACCGAACCGGACCCAGGTTTAAAAGAAACAGACCGGTCCGGGGCAAATACAACATATTTTGATACAAGAATCGAACCTAACCCGGCGTGTTTCAAATCACGTTCAGGCCGGGTACACGGGTCCTCCTTTTTATTCTTGGGCATAAATAAAACACAGCAGCTGCATTTATTCACTTGAACTAGCAGCGCCGATGGAGTGTTGGCGGTTGCAATAATGATGATGTCGTCAAGGAGGAGAGAATGAGAATCGAGTGCCACCTGCAACAATGGTCGCATCTACAAGCTCTCCTTCACCAACCTCTCCCTCAGCGGCTCTATTACCCGGTCCAATTGCATCGCCAATTGTACCAACCTCCAGGCCCTTGACCTCTCCTCTAACTTCCTTGCTGGTCCAATTACCCGGTCTCATTCTGCAGCAACTCACATTGTGTGCCTACCTCAAAGTCATCAAGCTCATCAACATTTTCGAGTTTTAGTCGTGCGCCCCCAAATTTACCACAAGATCGAAATCTTCTGCGATGTTGATAACCCTAACGTCGTCAAGTACCACACAGTTCAGGGTAATAGGGCAAGGCGATTAGGTCATTTTTTTTCTTGGTGGAATGGCAAGGCTATTGGGTGACAATGATGGGTAATGGAAAAGCTTATGACCATGAGACCTGGAAAATAGGGGTTGGGCTTTAACGATGGCGACGAAATCAACGATAGCGATCGACGACAACGAATCCTCACTCTTTCTCCCCTCTCGCATCCATCATTACCTCACCAGCACCTCACAACCTGACCCATCTCCCCCTCTAATCCCTTCATACATGACCGAGAGCTTGGTGATAGTATGTGCGACAGAGGTATAACTTTTTTGTTCTAGTAGGTTGCAGAGGGTGGTTAGGTATGCACGGGTTTACGACAGGTTGTGCATCCACAAGTGTTGGTGTGGTGGTTCGAGATGAAGATGGTGTTAGGTCTGTTGGGGATCTGAGGGATAAAAGGTTTGAGAGAGAGAGAGACGGCGATGATGTCAGGGTAGTGGACCGTCGAAGAGATGACTGACGAATAGTGATGAAGTATGGGTAGAATCGTAAAGGAAAGAGACAGAGTTCAGTTCAAGGACTCGAGTGACAAAGTCGAGGTCGAGGTCGAGTTCAATGATCTCTTCAATCCCATTTTTCTATACATCTGGAACTGGCCCGCCCCTAAAATTTCATTGACCTGCCCCTCCCCGACCTATTTCTCTTATTAAAAATTGGAATTGGCCCCGTACCCGCCTAGAACTTTGATTACCCACCTCGACCTGTGGTTCCTATACCCATTTGCCCACCCCTACCTAACACTATGGAAAGGTCGGCTGCTTTGTGTAGGAATGGGAGGGAGAAAAGCTAAAGGCTAGGCTTACTTCTGTCTCCTTATAAAAGTGAGGTTAAGGTGAAATGTTCATTATTTTTGTGTGTCTTTCTTGCCTTAAAGAGAAACATAAACTCTCTTTTAGGAAGAAGAAAGCTAATCATCTCTTCTTCTTTTGGTTATTCCATCATCCATCTCATTATACTAGTTGGGAAAAACCTATAGCCTGAAACCTTAAACACAGAAACACTAACCCGTTGGGCAAATTTCAGTTAACCAAACATATATCTTCGTTGGGCAAACATATGTTGACCAAATTGGCCTGATGAAATCCACTTGCTCGACAAATGATATCTCGTCAGCTAGCATATAATGAACTTGACCCGACGACAGTCGTTGGGCGAACTCTAAGAAATCAAATTTAAAATATATTAAATTTCTTTCATGACGAAAGGTTTGTCCAACTGACATTTTTAATTAAAAAAATATTTCTATTTAATAATTTATTTAATTTTAATGAAAAAACATTATTTGTAGTAAATATTATAAAATAATATTTACAATCAGAATAAAGTGGTTCGTACAATAATTTTTCACAAACTAAACAAAAATAAATAAACTACTAGGGTGGCGAGGGAAATGGCTGCAAACAGTTGAGTCGGAGGCTCGGTTATCTTGATGTTAGAAGCTAACAAGGACTGGGTTACGACAGTGAAGTATATGCGCACTAATTCTCGTTCTTTCGCAATAGCTTGTGCCAAGCGCGTTTCTTCTTTTAGGAGCTCACCTTCGTCTTTTTGGCGCGCTAACTCCATCTCCACTGCTAAAATCTGGAATCAGTCTCGGCCAACCTATTAGAGCTCATTGAACAAGAAGACTTATGAGTTCCCCGACACGATTTGCTCCTAGACCGCAAGCTTCCTTGCCTTTCCGTTGCTCATCCCCGTCCATCAACAACTGGAGAGGTGACTCTAGATCAGGTGTATGCTCTATTGGAAATGTGCACTAAATCCAATCATATGATGATACTTTAAGGGTATTTCACATGTTAAACTAAACAAGTTTAATATGAGGCAAATATTATTGTTAAAAGCCGTCTCATATAAATGTTATATACTTAAATGATAAGTCCAATGAATGTGTAATTAGAAGAATGTGATCTAAAGAAGTTAGATTCATGAAACCATTCTCTTTTGTACACATATAGTAAACATTCCTCATCATAGGATTACCAATTGGGCATTGATGATCTGTTAAGATCAGTACATACTATGTCTTCTCTTTGGGAGAATAACTCGTCTCGAGTCATTGGTGTGACAAACATCAAATACAAGTATGTAGGTGGTCAATAGAGAATGAGTCCACTAAACGCAATTAATGAAGAGTTCTCATACTCATGTCACATGAGAACTCATGGTTGGAATAATGCAAATTAGTCCTTTGACCTGAGACGCCATATTTATCTTATGGTTAGGTCATTAATCTTTGATTATGTTAAGAGAATTCCTTTGAGAGTGTCCTAGACATCGTTGGGGTTAAGCTACCTAATCGTAGAGGCATGTGAGTGTGCAACAAACAAGGGATCTCTAACATTCAAACAGCTGAAGGAGAGTACTCTATGATATAAGTTAGAGTCTATGGCCATAGCATGTGAATACGATTTAGGAAGTATGTTCCGGATCACATTCAAGGTAATCATATAAACGAGATGATCACATTGGATAGTAGACATGAATAAATTATCATCTAAACAATGTGATCAAGAGTATTGGTTTAGAGAATGACCTATTGCATTGTAATCCCAAACTGAACAGGTTCTCCACCTCTTCTATTTAGCTTAGGTAGCCATAACATACTGCTACATGTCATTCATAGTTTGTGGAAGCCTTGAAGATTAGCAAGAGTTCTAACCCCCACTTCCTTGCTAATTAGAACCTAATGGATTGTACACCATGTAAGGTAGATATTGAAGAAACAACAAAGTTGGATAAGGACAATTAAATGGTTTAATTATTTATGGCTAGGATTAATTAATATGTTAATTAATCAAGAGAATAAGTTTGTTTTAGAGCTCGGGTTAGGTCTGAGCCTCTAAACCCAATGGGCCTTAAATAGTCAAACCCAATGACTTATGTTGTATGATAACTTAAATCGCAAAAGTGCATAATGCCCACAAACCTAACGAGGCCGACAATAGAGGAAGTTCCACTTAATTTAATTTGTGCCACTCAAGTGTGAGTGGCTATATAAGTGAAGCTATAACATTTCCTTCCTTAGGGTTTTCTAACAGCAAAGAGAGACCCATCTTTATCTCTGTTCTTTCTAGGAGGCCGGCCCTATTGGAAGGGATTTACTAGTATCAATCTTCTTCCAAGGTCATTTATCTCTTGTTTTTTCACCTCCTTGGTGTGGAATCATAGAGGTTCCCTTTCTTGAGAACTTGGAGAATCCATTCATCAAACCTCCTCTATGAAATCCATGGAGTAGAGAAGCGAGGAATGAAGGCCCTTTCTTTTGGATAATTAGCATAAACTTATGCAAAGAGCATTCAATAAAGGTATAAGAAATCTTAACTCTTTTCTCTTTAATTTGAGTTGAGTCTTGGTTCACAACTACTAGCCTTTGAATTTAATGGGTAAAGTTTAGTTGCGAGTACATACAAGCATGATTTCTCCTTTAGTTGTTACTTGCATGTGTAGATCTTGCTCAAATGAACTTAATAAAATTAAATATTTTCCTTCAACCTCCTTCATATGCATGTCCCGTTGCTGCTGGGAGAGGTTGGTAAAGTACTTGATCTTCTTTCGAATCATGGAAGCCTTCGAAAAAACAAAATGCAAAGGAAATCAATTAAGATTAAATATCATAATTTAAAACTTACTTATTGTAATGAAGTTTACAATTAAAGCAAAGAAATGAATGCTTACATAAAATTCATTCTCAACCTCGCTGGTATAATTTGGGTGCATATCCCCCCCAAACCTCTACCTCCGGGAAATGGAAAGCAACTTTTATCACATGTCTGGAGACTAACAACTTTCTTGTCATAATATTATAGCACATAGCACCCTTGTAACCAATAGAGTACCCTAAAAATACACATTCAGTAGATCTGGGTTGAAGCTTATGAGTATTATATGGCCTAAGATAAGGGTAGGTGGCAGAACCAAAGATCTTTAAAGAAGCTATCTCTGGTTGTTTATTGAACAACTTTTGAAATGGAGACATCATATCAAGGACTCTACTAGGCATTCAATTGATCAGAAACACTGCATGTGGAATTGCATGGTACCAAAACCTATGTGGCATATGACCTGCAGGGCAATAAGGTAATACCAGTCTCCATTAGATGTCTATGCTTCATTTCCACAAGACCATTATGTTGTGGAGTGTAAGGTGAAATGTAATATACCCTTAGTAGCTAGATAATCCTAAAAACCATTGCTCAGAACTTTTCCACCACCATTAGATTGTAACACTTTAATTTTAGTATGAATTGAGTCTCAAAATAAGCAGAAAACTTCATAAATGCACCAAAAACCTCTGATTTATTCATTAATGGAAAGAGCCATACAAATCTGGTAGCTTTATCTACAAATGACACATAATATGTGAAACCTTCAATTGACACAACTGGTGAAGGACCTTAGACATCACTATGGACTTTATGAAATGGAATTTTTACCTTGTCTAGCTTATCTGTAAAAGGTAATCTGCTCATTTTCCCACTAAAACAATGAGAACAAAGTTGTGCATGATCATTAGAACTAACAGAAATATCAGAATTCCTAAGTATTTTATCCAAAACCCCATTTGATGGATGCCCCAACTTGTGATGCTACAGTGAAGACTTCACAGCCTTGCCTAAGAATGCTGAAGAAGAATACAATCTTTGATTTAGCACCTTTGGAAACACATGCACATGAATCATAAACAGCTCATTATTGTTGCTCTTTCCGTGGTAAACTATCATCCTTGTTGCCTTATCCTACACATAGAACTCAATATCATCACAAATAAACTAGCTATGATTATCCTTACACAACTGTTTCACTAATAGTAAATTCACTGTAAGCATAGGAACATGCAAAACATTGGGAAGACATAATGTGTTAGAGGAACTAGGTAACAATGCAATGCCAACATGTTTGAAAATCAAACCTTCCCCATTGCCAACAACAATTCGTTTATCTCCTTTGTATGAAACTACTGAATTCAAGATAGTTACATCAGGACTCATATAATGTGAGGCTCCCGTGTAACTATCCGCAAACCATCATTAGTTGCAGGTTGGGTAGTCAAAGCAGTTATAGGAGATTGCATGATATGTGCTTGATTATTAGAAAAATAAGAGAGAGGACTAGCCTTGATTCATAAAAGCTGGAAAACCAGGAGAACATTGCTGAGAATTGAAAATTGCACCTTGATATCCAAAATTGTCAAACATTTGTAGAGAAAATTGAGAACTACGATATTGGAACTAATGCGAATAGTCTTGAAAAACATAGTTAGCACTCAGAGTAGGAGGATGAGGTGTTCCTTGGTAAGCATAATTTCCCATGTGTCTGCAGTCAATAGCTATGTATTCTCGTTTACTACAGATTTAACATTCCTGAGAAACTTGAGTATTGTCATTGTGATACAAACAGGTGATAGCAGTTTAACCCTTTCATAAACACATATGGCATTCTGGAATCACATTTGGCCTATTTGTAGTGTTACCAGACCAAGAACCATACCTATTTCCATTGAGCTTGGACTTGTAACCACCATTTCCTTTTCCTCTATAACCATTGCCACCAAAATTATTACCAGAGTGATAGCCATAATTGCTACCAGATGATGGATAGCCATTATTACCAAAAATACATGTTCCCTTGATTACCAAATTGATTTCCAGATCCAAGAAAGCCATTAGCATTATTATTAGGAGGAAACTATTAAAAAAACTGAGAACCAGTTGAACAAGATGCTGAATTAGAAGCTTCATGTGCAACAAAACCATTAGAAGCACCTAATGCATTAGAAACATGCTGAAAATTAGAAGCACCAACAGAAGATGTTAAAGTGGTCCATTGACATACGTAGCAGACATGCTATGAACTAAAGACTGCATTCAATTTTCCAAACTTTTTTTTGCCCCCAAAAGTTGTGCCATGAATTCTTTAAGAGAAATAGGTGTATCTCTAGCCAATATCACAGTACAGATCATATCAAACTTAGCTGGTATACCAGTTAAGGCTGCAATAACCAAGTCATAATCTGTAATCTTTTCCCCAGCAGCAAGCAATTTATCTTTAATGGTCATTAATCGCAACAAATACTAGTCAACATTATCACTCCCTTTTTGTATGGTATACAATTTAGCCTTCAGATAATTGACACTACCATTAGAGATAGAAATATAATGATCTTGCAAGGTAGTCCAAGCTTCATGAGAACTCATACAACCCACAACATACTCCATAGCATCATTGCTTAGAGTTGCAATAAGAAGACTCGAGAAAGCCATATCAATCTTAACCCATGTTTTATATGTAAAGGTAACTTCAGTAGTAACCCCCAATGTAGGAGAAAGAACATACTTTGGTGGACACATAGATTCACCAGTAAAGTGATCAAACAAATCATAACCATGAAGAACAGAACAAAATTGGAAATTCCACTTGATAAAATTGTCATCATTTAACTTGATAGACAACATATCTAACGAATTCTCAAGTTCTATAGAGTCAAACATGGTGCCAGAACAAACAATTCATGGAAAGGAGAATTATAACCCATTTACAAATCTTGTCAGAAAGCCTTCCAAATCACAAACACTAACACTGTTGATGAATCATTGGTTATCAACCTTAATTCATCAATTTATATGAGATTCTCGGTATCAGCCTTCAAGAAATCCCCAATTCATATTCAGAAATCAATCAATATCACACATCATCTTGGCATTGGCCTTTGTCATAATGTATAGAAGCTAACAAGAATTCAAGATTCAAAGACAAACCCTAAAATTGTAGAAACAAGAATCTAAAAATCGAAGATGATAAATCAAGAAAACTTCACTGAATGGAGCAGCGGAAAACCCATCCAAGAATCAACGCGCAAGCATAGTTGGCTCCCGATACCATCTTAGCTATCTTGTATGGATTGCAGAAACTGTGAATGTAAGGAAGATGAATATCAAGAACAATCTTGTATGAGAAGAAAGAACATTGTTGTATTTCATAGAGAGATAATTTTTTTTTTAAAACTAGAGAGATAATATTTTGTTTATAACAAACTAATTTTTTTCAGCTGCAGATACGACATGATTACATACATAGCAGCTGCCTTATCCTTTAGACTTCAACTTCAACTAGGACTCCTCCTTGCAACATTCCTCGTCTTCCAAGCCTTATTTTCAAATCATCCTTCTTCTTGCAACATTCCTTGTCTTCCAAGCCTTATTTTCAAATCATCCTTGATTTAGATCTCTATCCCCCAGATTAATGCACATATTTCACACTTTAATGAGCTCCAAAACGTCTAGCTCTAATGTTAATGCATGCCGTACCCAGCCATCCAAGTCCAATTTGTGTTTTTGCTCTTTTACCCTTCAATTTTCGACTTTGCTTAATCAGATCTACTGACACACCCCGACCTAGATCGAGGCATGTTGGCCGTCACGTGAGTGTGACGTAACCATATGCACAATGCGGAAGCAATAAAGATAAAGAGAATTATGAATAAATAAAAACCAAGTTAAATGGAATACTAGTGAATATAAGGTGCTAGTGCGAGTTTAAGTGTGAAATACACATAACCAGAGCATAAAAACTCTAGGTGCAGTCAAGCAAGACGAGTACTAGATAACAACACCCAAAGGTGTAACCTACATAGGTGAAAATTTGTCAAAACCTCCGTCAACTCTTGATGATCCACCAACGATCAGTCTCACTTAAAACCTGGAGGGGTGCAAAACAGAAAGTGTGAGTGGGCAAAAACAAAGCTTTTCAAACCATTCATTTATCAAAAGTTCTAACCCCTCGCTGCAAAACCTATATACTTTCTCAGAAAATATATAATACATATACATATCTCAAAACCGGCTCAGAAATGGTGATATGCAAACTGTGTCATGCCAAATATATCTCAATATAATCACATCAGTAATTCAGGTGAAATAAACTCATCAGAAATAATAACAAGTCAGCCGAGTGGCCTGCATTGCTGAAACTATAGCTCATAATTAATCTCAAACATATCACATCATAATATATATATATATCCTGCACACGAGTCGGAACCACCTCAAGTGGTATGTACGACAAGCCTGGGTGTAAAATAATTATGCTCTAGTGCTACAATCACGTGAAGACTGTGCAAATGATTGCGGGTCACCTACGAGTCGGAATCACATGTAGTGGTTTGTATAACAAGACTGTGCACCTAACTTGGATCCAAGGTGAGCATATGGTGCGGGAGGCGAACATCACGTGAAAGACTGTGCCCTAACCATGGCGGGAGCACTAACATCAAGGTGCAGGTTTATGAGCTCTCAACGCATTTCACATAATCATAAATCCACATAACCAATCTATAACTCACCTGATACTTACCTGTGCGTCCACAGCACCAATTACAATTATATGCAACTACGAATGCATAAGTAAAATAAATATATACTTTGCATGGCATTTCATATCACATAATCACTCAAATTAATTTTCTTGGAATAACATCAAGTATAGAGGTATATATTGAAAACCAAAAGCCCACTCACTGATATGTCGAAGGGTCGTAGCCCCCGAGCCTCGATTGATGGCGCTCATCCTCTGGATAGGTCTCACCTACATGCGAAATAACTAAATAAATGTTATTTTAAGCATATAACCAAAACTAGCTAATAATTTCTCATACAATACTCAATTAGGGTAAATGAATATACCACCATGACCTACACAACCTCACGAGCATCCCCATATTTTTAAAATAATTTTTGGACCTCCCACTTGAAGTAATCAATTCATATTGCAAGTATAATCATGGTTTCGAAATCCCCTCTAACTAAAAAGAGTTTAGCCTCTCATGTTCACAGCAAAGCAAGAAGAAATTAAATTAAACATTGTAAACAAAAGATGGATTACACCTAAGAACGCTCCAACAATTGAATCTTCAAAGGCACAAACGTCCAAGGCTTCTCCTTCTTCTTCTTTGCTGCGGCACAAGAGTCTAGGGTGATGGTTTGGGTGGTTTGTATGGAAGAATGGTTAAAGGTCAGAATGGTGATGGATGGATGAAGGATGGCTGTGGAAAAGGGTGAATGGTTGCTGAATGAATGTGGAATGGTGTGGCTAGGGTGATAATATATGGGTTTTAGGGAAACAAGGCCTATTTTAATTGGGATATCAGTTTCCTAGCCCAAATCCATAAGAAAAGGTAATTAAAATCAGAAACTAAGGGAAAATAGGAAAGGGGTGTGCGACAAAGGTTTAAAAATAAAGGGAATGTGCTTTTAGTGCAAGAAATAGGAAAAGAGAAAGGGAAATAGGAAAAGTCAAACTAGGAAAACAAAAAGTAGGAAAACAAGGAAGGGAAAGTAGGAAACATGTAGGAAAAGTGCAGTACAAGGGTTTTAGGACCTTAGAAGTTCTTGTTTTGTGTCTTAATGTGCTTAGAAGCCTTTCTTTGTTGCTGGAACTTTAGGGAATTTTAGGATTAGGAAAGGTCAAAACCAAAGTAGGAAACCCTAGGCTAACATTCCTTATTCAAGTAGGAATCCTCGTCTTTGTAGGAATCCTCATTCTTCTAGGAATCCTTGCCTTTGTAGGACTCCTTGTCCAACTAGGAATCCTCTTTCAATTAGGAGTCATTCTTCAATTAGGAATCCTTCTTCGATTAGGAATCCTTATGTGAGTAGGAATCCTTCTCTAAGTAGGAATCCTTGTGCAATTAGGAATCGTTCTTCAATTAGGAATCTTAATATCTTTAGGTCTTCAATTTCATCCATCACCTTGCTTCAAGCATGTGCTATCCATTCTTGGCCCAAAACTGCTCCAAAATGCACCAAAATGCACTTTCTTGCCACTTTAGCCCTTAGAACCTACAAACACACGAAAATAGCTTAAAAGACTAAAATAAACAAGAACTAACAACATAAATGCAAGAA
>JADOBS010303597.1:0-20737 GCA_015708375.1 Cydonia oblonga | reverse complement strand
AAAGGAACAAGAAGAAGAGAAAGGAGGAAGGAAAAAAAAAGACGCATGCTGCAACCCAGAAAGGAAGAAGGAAGAAGAAAAAAAAGAAAAAAAAAAGATGCCTCTTGCAACCCAGAAAAGAAGAGGAAGAAGGGACGAAGAAGAGAAAAAAAAAACGCTTCCTGCAAGAAGAAGAAGAAGATGAAGAAGACGAGGAGGAGGAGAAAGGAAGAAGAAAAGAAGAGAAAGGAGGAGGAAGAAAAAGAAAAAAAAAGACGCCTCATGCAGAAAGGAAGAAGAAGAGAAAGGAAGAAGAAGAAGAAGGAAGGAAGGAAGGAAGGAGAAGAAGAAGAAAAGAAAAAAATGAAAAAAAATGAATAAAATATTAAAATATTAAAATAAAATTATTTTTTTAGTTTTTAATAATATTTTATTATTTTTTAATATAAAATGTGTTACGTTAGCATTTAACAGAAGAATTGACGGACAACTGACGGAAGGTATGACATTGCAACAAATTCGAAGATAAGGTATGACATTAAAACTTTTTAAAGATGAGGTATGAAACTGTTAATGACCCAATAATTGAGGTAGTTTTATGTAATTTAGGTTAAATAGAGTCCTCTCATTTAACACTGGTTGCCTTTGATATAAACAGGTTTCTCTTCATCTTCCCTGTCAATCAAACTTCCATGGAACCCCTTGCTGAAGTTGCTTCTGCCAATCTAAATTTCACTTTGGACAGATTCAGTGCTCTTCCACTCGAAGTTGCTCATCACATTTTGTCATTACTTCCCATATCCGACATCACTCGAGTTGGCATGTTATCCCAAAAATGCAGAGCCTTTTATCTGTCAACTCCCACATTGAACTTCACTGAATTCCCCCCGGAGTCCACTCGCACCTTCAACAGCCGTTTGGAGTTGATGGATTCCTTGGAAAAGTTCTTCATGCATCGCCACCATAACAAGGTGCAAAGCTTTTCTCTGGATTGGGTTTCTGAGTACGAACTTGGGGAAAGTGCTCTGTTGAAAAATCTAGGGTTTTGGGTTGGATTGAAAATGCACTGACTTGCAACGTTGAAAAGCTTGATTTTTTTCTTTACAACTGCGATGCCAACTCTAGAAGATATTGTTAGCGAGACCCAGATAGATTTTCCTTCATCTGTGTTTGTTTCTGGGTCTCTGAGGTCTCTCTCTCTGGATATGAAGTGTGCAACTCTTAAAGCTTCCACATTTTCTGCATCTTCTATCAGCAATCTGATTTTTCTGAAGCTGAGAAGTGTTACCATGGAAGATGATGAGGGTTTTTGCAAATGGATCTGCTTCTGCTGCAGAAATATTAAGGAGTTGAAGCTTGAGTGTGTGATAGGGTTACGAAAAATCGACATTGAGAGTTCGTCTTTGGAATCATTTGGTGTTGAGTGGCCCTCTTGTTATGATCTTTGCCATGTTAAAATCTCTGGTGAGAAAGTTGAAGATTTGCATATAAATTGGAATTTTAATGCTCCGTTGCCTCGGACGAATTCGTTGGAGATTTTCGCTCCAAATCTTAAGCGTTTGAATTGGGTTGGTTATATGATGAATCACCAGAATCTGGGGGAGTTGAATTGTTTGGAAGAAGTTCAGATTTCTCTCATGGCTGATGGAGTAGATGATCCTGAAATCAAAATACATGAGTTCCTCTCTAGCATTCGCAGTGTTAAAACACTCCGTATTGATCAAGGGACTACAAAGGTAAAGAATACGAAATTGAGAGGATAAAATCGGTTTACCGGTCTAAATCTTTTTGTAGTGTTTAGGGTTCTATTATCTTTTCTGTTTGATTTGATAAAATCCTTTGGCTTTAATTTTGTTGTAGAATCTGTTCAAGGATGGTTACACACCCCCAATATTGCATGAACTCTCTTACTTGAATGTGACTATTTGGAGCGGTATCGATGACAAGGTTGTCCCCGCGCTGGCCTCACTTTTTAAGGGACTCCCTAATTTGACTACTTTGGAATTGACCGTATCTGATCAGCTACCCTTCTTCTTTCGCACTGCAAATGCGGCTACTGTAAGTGAAAATCTATGTTCTCTCCAACATGCAGAGTAAACTTTACCGTTGACAATCTTAGTTATCATTTCTTGGGAACTTTAATTGAAATGCTTGTTTGTTAATTTTCTAGTCATCTGGATTCGATAGGCGATATTGGGAACGCCAGCACCTGGAGTTTGTTTCTCAGTTGAAGTATGTAATCATAGAGCTTACTAACGGGTCTAATGGATTCGTGCTTGCAAAGTATCTGCTTGAACGTGCTCAAAATTTGTAGGAAATGCTTGTGATTTGCCTGCCCAATCAATGGTATTTCGCAAGAAAGTTGAGGAGCAGCCGGATTATTTCTTCTAATGCTGCAGTCGGCTATCTGGAAAAAAGTGGGGGTCGTACAGGGTTGTAATCACCGAACTCTACATCCACATTTTTTTCTTTTTTTGTTTTTTTGCCGAATGACAGATTATGTTAGAGTAGCATCCACAGAATTCGAACTTACGACATCATGCAAGAATTCAACATTTTTTCATCATTGTGGTAAATGGTCACTTGCTCGAAATTATTTTCTAATAAAATAGTTTGTGTCTTGAAGAAATATATATATAGGCTCAGCATAATTCTTTAGTTTCGCATAGTTAAAAAAAAATTAACAATAATAAAATAAAATTTTTTATTCTTCCTCTAAACATTGAAAAGAGTAAACTGATCGAAATTCAAATTCCCCTCAAGAATGTGTTTGATTTTGACTCTTCCCTAAAATTTCTTTTAAGAAAGACTCAATATTGTTAGCTTTTTTATCGCATACCATCTCATACCTCCAATATACGCCCTCTTTTATTATTATTATTATTATTATTATTATTATTATTATTATTATTATTATTATTATTATTATTATTATTATTATTATAGCATATGGACACACACATAAAACCCGGTAAACCATATTAGAACCCGTACCCATATTTTGATGGGTAAAAACCAATTTTCCCCTTAATTTAACCGATGCCATGGAAATTAGAAATCAATCACATTTCCAGAATCTGCATCGACCCAGTTCGGCTTAGGACACCCCCAAATGCGCAAAATTAGGTTTAGGTTGTCGAGAGGGGGATTTCCAAATCAATCACATTTCCAGAATCTGCATCGATCCAGTTCGCTTGCACATCCTCCTACTCTTCCTAGTAAGCAGAATCTGGGTATGTTCTAGTTTCCTACCAAAAGAACGCATCTTTACTTTTGTTCGTTGTAGAAATTAATCAAATTGATGTTCTAGTTTCTGGATAATTCAATTTTTCTGTGAGTGAATTGAAAGAGGGGTTTTCCAGATAATTTATTTCTGAGTAATTACTGGCGCAAGTTAATGGATACTGGAAGTTGTGAGGGTGAGGGAGTTGATTGTAAGAGGAGGATGATAGACAGATTTAGTAATCTTCCTGACCATGTT
Source organism: Cydonia oblonga (assembly GCA_015708375.1). Lineage (NCBI taxonomy): Eukaryota > Viridiplantae > Streptophyta > Magnoliopsida > Rosales > Rosaceae > Cydonia > Cydonia oblonga. The sequence continues at coordinate 17,277 of JADOBS010303597.1, read as the reverse complement.
GCCCACCACATACTTTCTTTCCTGACCATCACGCACCTTGCCCGCTTCGGCTGCGTGTCCAGACGATGCAGGGAACTCTATCTGTCAGCTCCATTTTTGAACATTGATGAACTTCCTCGTTTGTCTGATGCCAAGTGCAGTAAGCTGCAAAGGTGGTTGAATTGTATGGATAGGTTCTTCTTTCTTCGTGGTAATAATAAGATACAGCGCCTTCGTGTTTGTTGGATGAGTCACTTTGTAGACGTTAGTGATAGTGATGGTGATGGTCATGTCGATGAGGATGATGAGGATGATGATGAAACACTGTGCTCCTGTGATGAGTATTTTCGAATGATGTCGTGGATACACAATGCAGTGCGGTGTAACGTTGAAGAGCTTGATCTTGATATTGGTCCTGGAGAGGCGATAGCTCCGGTGTTTCCGTCTTCTGTCTTTCTTTGTCGATCTTTGACGTCTCTGTCGGTGGACCTGGGTCGTATAGTGCTTCACATGCCCTCTTTTGCGTTTTCCTCTAATCTCAAATACTTGAAGTTGAAAAGCGGCATAGTAGAACAGGGGTTTTCCAAATGGATCTCATGTTGGTGCAAATGCATTGAGGAGTTGACTCTTGATGGAATTCTTATGCGAGATACCACCATTGAAAGCTCGTCTTTGAAAAAATTTTCTTTTGTGGGGGACAATTTAACTGATACAGTTGACATCAGAGGCGATAAACTTGAAGAAATAGTTATCGACTGGCTGCTTCTCTCTCCTAGAGAAAAATCGTTAAATATAAATGCCCCAAGTCTTAAATATTTGAGTTGGAAGGGCAATTTGATGGAAAGCCGAAATATCGGAAAATTAGAGTTCTTAGAAGAAGCTGCTATTCTTCTGAAGCCTGAAGGAGTTGGCTCTAGCGATGTACTTGAAGTTCTTTCCAGTTTATGCCGGGCTAAAGTTCTTAGCATAAACGAAGCGACAATTAAGGTACAGCGAACCAGAACCCTTCAGATCAGACTGATATATTTTTGTGTTGGCAATTCGAACTTAAATCTTCTATTTATTTCTTGTATGGGGTGATAGGATAAGCTAATATATATTGTTCTCATGTATCAGTAGACTTTTAAGCTTGAAGACGGATATTGCTTTTTATTAGTCTTGTTGAAATTAGTCAAAGAAATTGTGAAACATTATTTATTGCAGGCTTCATATCAGGAAGGATCCATTCCAGCATCGTTTGATAACGTTTCATCTCTCCATATACATATTAAAAGCTTTGGTGATGAGTTGGTCCCAGCAGTAGTCTCTCTTTTCAAAGGAATGCCCAATCTGTGTACTTTATACATAAATTCTAAGCGCCCTCTTTATGGCAATGAAAATGATGTAAGTTAAAGTCTGTTGCTACTTCCTTCTCTCTTTCCGTGTATAATATGTATCCTCCTCAGGCTCATATTCATCACGGCTTTTAGATAATGCAGTTGTCCTTTCATTATATTTGGTTTAGACTCGTTGGGTGATCCCCTATTGATTCCGTTCTCTTTTTTCCTCTTGCAGGCATGTGGGTTTAATATGGGATATTGGAAGATGCAAAACTTTTCTTTTATTCATCAGCTTAAGGAGGTTTCCATAGAGCTTTCTCATGGGACTAATGGAGTTGAGCTAATCAGGTATATACTCGAGTATGCCCAGAATTTGGAGACAATGCTCATAATTCATTTACCCCAATATTTGGACACGCTTTCAACGAAGTTAGACGAAACCAAAACAATTTCCAAAGCCAGAATTCGTTTCAAGGAAAGTCAGAAATGGGGATAAAGAATTCTGTCTTGGTACTCTAGGGAACTTATTTATGCTATAATATCACCACCTTATTGTGAATGTTGACAGATCCGTTGTGGCACATCGAACTAAGTTTTGAGAAGTTAACTAGCAATGTTCGTGTGTGCCATGATTCTTTTGTTTGTTCTGTATCTACTATCGGACCGATGGAATCGGTTTCAGTAAGCATTTCTTTTGGAAGTTAAGAAGTTTTCTTGCTGTCCTTGAGCATTACTGTGTTGGTTGCCAGTTAATGTCACTAGATCGTAATATTAACTGGCACTGGCGGAAAAGTAATTCAATGGTAGACAGATTTAGTTTGATTCATGGAAGGAGGTTGATGCTAATCCTCCTGAGAGAAGAACAATGGTAGACAGAAATAGTGATCTCCCAGACCATGTTGCCCATCACATCCTTTCCTACCTTACTATCACACACCTGGCCAGTTTCGAATGCATCTCGAAACGATGCCAAGAACTGTGTCTGTCATCCCCATCTTTGAATTTGGATGGATTTTCCATACCCAAGGGATCTAGCGAGCAGCGAAAGTTGGTCGATTGTTTGGATCGGTTTTTATTTCGTCCCGGTGATAATAAGATAAAATGCTTTCGTGTTCGGTGGTTCGATCACCATGCATGCCCTTCTTTGTTGAGGCTGAGTATCTTCGGATCCGCAATGCAGTGAGCTGTAGTGTTGAAGAAGTTGACTTGATATTCACATTCACATACCACGTGAACATATCGAGTTTCCGTCTTCTGTCTTTCTTTCTGGATCTTTAAAGTCTCTATCTGCGGATCTCAATTGCATGGTTCTTCATGTACCCTCCTTTGAATTTTCCTTTAATCTCAAATTCTTGTAAATGCATTGAGAAATTAGTGCTTAAAGATGTTATTGTGGAAACTGTCACCATTGAAAGCTCGTCTTTAAAAACATCTCTGGTCAGAAACTTGAAAATATACATATCTGCTGGAGAACTAGAAATCCTGAAGGAAAATCTTTAAATATTTCTGCTCCGAGTCTTGGATTCTCTTCATAGTTTTGCCACTAGCACTACGATGTAATGGTATTTCTCTCAACTTAAAAGTGAGATTTTAGGTTCAACTTGACGAGTTCAATAAAGCTTAAGAAAGAAGACAACAAAAACACTTGAGAAAACCAACAAAATCCTGAAACGATGTTTCCGATAATCTCAGCATACAAAGGTTTCAACATTGCAACATAAAGAAATCCTGAAAACGATCGGAAGTACATTCTTCTATCTCTTGATTGATTTTTCTTGAAAGAAGACAGCTGCGGCGGCATTGGAAATCTTGCTTTTCTCCAACTTCTTTGCAACTTTCTCCAAATCCTGGGGTAAATAAACGATGACCATTTTCTCCAAATTTGGAGCACACTCGAGCACATACTTCGCGAACTCTATTCCATTAGACCCATTGCAAAGCTCTACGGTAACCTGCCTAAGCTGATAAACAAATGCAAGGTTTTGCAACTCCCAGTATTCGATATCAATCCCAGATGTCTGGAAAGGAAAGACGACAAGACGCAAATCAATTGACAATACCCAGAAAATAACAAGTTGAAATCATGAATATCTTGCCAACAAAGAGCGGGGGAGCGGGGTTAAACTTCATTAATATTAAATTGAACAGATTAGGCATTCCTCTCAAAAGGAAGACAATTGCTGGGAATGGGATCAACTCATCAACGAAGCTTTCGAAAGTCATACCCAAACAAAAGGTATCATATAATGGAGCTGGCCTGGATCCACCCCTGAAATGGCCCTGCAATGTTTTAGATCACGTTTCTCACGTTTCGCAGTCTGATAGTGGGTCTTTTCATTAAAGGAGCACTGTAGCTCCGTGTGCTTTAAAAAAAAGCCAGTTTTCCAAAGCAGCAAATAGCTGCTTCAGTTTTTCCCTTTGATTTCAGCTTATTCTCACAGCAGCTTCCAAAATAAGCTCTTTTTTTTTAGTTTACCAAACACCTAAAACCCTCACAGCTTTTTTTCATGGATGCTTTTTTTTTAAGCACCTCACTCCCAAACCACCCCTAAAATCGTCCAATTCACATGCAGCACTAGATACCTCAAAGTTTCACATTGAAAGACACAAGATGGAAGCGGTTCAAGCTCACAATCATATACATCCGTCTCAAGATCCAGCACTTCGACCTTACACCTAACCGCATTTTGGATCCATGTGAACATTCGGGTACCTTCATAGCAATCACGAGAACAGAAGCACGGTGGTTCTTCACCCTCGTATTCCTCATGCTTTAACCAACGAACACGAAGGCTCTGTATCCTACTATCCCCGCGATGGAAAAAAGAACCTATCCAAATAACTCAACAACTTGAGCCGGCAATAACAAGTGGACGTATTCGCTAACGAAAACCCATCGAAGTTCAACTTAGGGGATGACAGGCAAAGCTCTCTGCATCTTTTAGACACACAACCGAAGCGAATGAGATCGGTCACAGTAAGAAAGGAGACAATCTGATGGGAAATCTGGTCTGGAAATTTGCTAAATACATCTATTATACTCTCACTCTCACCACAAACTCCTTCGCTTCGGGGACTTGCAGTAGCTTTAACTTACCCTCGCTTTCCATGAAAGCTAATCAAAATCCGAATTTAGGGTTTTGCAAAAGAAGATGGCTTTTCGGTTTCTACTACGATTCACGGAGAATTTAACAGTAAAGCATCAATCAAGTTATGCCTTTCTCTTTGCAGAGTGAACAGAAATGAAGAAATGCCAGCACTCACTTACCCATCTCGATCGTACCCACCATAAGTCCATCAGCGTGCCGGAATCGGCGGTGCGCTCCCATCATCCTCCGTCCCGAATCTGGATCTTGAAGAACCCTAAATTTGTTGATTTGGGGCTTTTGGGTGGTGTCGTTTAAGTGTTGGTGGTGTGTGACAATTGAGAGTGGCATTCTGCTGGTTCCCAGGCTTTTATAATTTCAATGTTTTGTCGATTACCTCTAAATTTGTTCCCGCAAATTCCAGTCCCGATTTGCCGCCTGAAATTTTCTTTTTATTTTTTCGACATCACCCGCCGAAACCTTTATTATTCAAATTTATTTTAGTTTTTTTTTTTTTAGGAAAACTAATAAAAATGGTTTGAAAACTTTGAGTTTTAACGATAAAGACAAAATAAAGGGTAAAATAAATAATACCAGAATTAACTTTTTAGTGTTAAAATGTAATTTTCGTTAAAGTGAACAGTACCGTGAGCTTTTCGTTAAAACTTCTTCTTTTTTTAACAATAATATATTGACAGGAATGGAAGAATTATTTGGTAAAGAGATAAAATTATTTAAAACTTCGCTCTTTGGAAATATGTAAATCTTTTTCTAGAAAAAAAAAATTGAAATGTGGCTAACTATAAGAACATATGGCTCGTTTAATACACATGATTATGTCAGAACAAAGAACTAAATTTTAAGCGTGTATGTAAGGTAGAAGTGAATGATTTTCATTTGGCAGGGAATCAGATGAAGAACATTTAGGGCTACAAATTTTTATGTTTATTTTTTAAACAAACGATATTATCTAAATTAAGAGAGATGAGATGTTTTTAACCTCACAATGAGTTAGCAATAATGTGGTTCAAATTTACTTTCGACGAGAATTAAACCTAAGACCTCACTTGCAAGTAAAAATAAATACTACTAAACCATAGTAGTACCGAGTGTTCCTTTAAATTTGTAATTGTTATGGAATCTTCCTTTTTCTTTTTCTTTTTTGGTGAAGTCTTCCTTCATTTTTTTTTTTTTTAAATAAATCCCAAATTATGGAGATTTGGTTTCACACATCAAAGCATGATAATTGTTCAGCCCAGTAGGAATATAGACAGTCTACAGAAATATATATAGACATAGTCCGTGAATCGCGAATCATGAATCATGGGCTTGTCAGCTTCCCGCGCAAGCTTAACCACCGCCGGCCACCCCCTCACCCCCCGCAGCGGCCGCAACCATGTCGGCACACTGATTTTGAAAGAAAGCTTTCCTTGCCTGCTAAGGTTTCGACATTGCAACAAAAATAAATTCAGAAAATTATCGAAACAGCTTTCTTCTACCTCTTGGTCGATTTTTCCTGCAAGTCAATTGTCGCATTGGGAATCATCTTGCTTTTCTCTAACTCCCTTGTAATTTTTTCCAAGTCCTGGGAAGAATAAACTATTACCATCTTTTGCAAATTCTGAGCATACTCGATAATGTACCTTGCTAACTCCATTCCATTAGACCCGTGGCAAAGCTCTATCGCAACGTGCTTGAGCTGATAAACAAACGCGAGGTTTTGCAACTTCCAGTATTCCATGCTAATCCCCGATGCCTGGAAAGGAAAACAGGCAACATGCAAATCAACCCAAATTTAAGAAAGAAATCATTGCGTTATTCAAAAAAATCTTGAATATATACCAGGATAAAAAAATAAAAAAAAAATAAAAAAAGCAAGAGGAAGAGAGAGAGAAAAGGAGAAAGAAGTAGGGAGGGGGAGCTTATACTCTTGAAGCGAGCACCGGCATAAACTTACATTAGAGTTAGGGTCACCAGAAGGCGGATTCAACATTATGCATAAAGTACAGAGCTTAGGCATTGCTCTGAAGAGAGAGACCATTGCTGGGATCAGCTCATCAATAAAGCTTCCAATTTCGATACACAAAGAACTAGTATCACACGGTGGAGCTGGCCTAGATGATAATTCCTTCAATGGAAGAGCCTGCAATGGTATATTGTTTCTCATTTTATTTTTTATTCTTTTCAACAAAATTTAGCATTGGTATGAATTTACATTCTGATTATTGTAAAACTAATATCATCACATCGGAGCATAAGAAACATAAATTATCTAATCCTATAGTTTCCAGATAACAAAATGAGAAAAAAAAAAATTCAAATTGCAAAAACAAACTTGTTTCGCAATACGTTTTTTATTATTTTCCACAAAACTCAGCATAGAAGTGAATTTACATTCAGGTTAATGTAAGATTAATGTCATATCTCAATTTTAAAACAGCGTTGTAGCTTAAGGAACGTAAAGTAACTAATCCTATCATTGCCATATCACAAAGAAGTAAAGGAAAAAAGTTGAAAGAAGTTCAAAAAGAAAATGAAATATTAGTTTGAGATGTTACAGTTCTGTTTACCTTAATGGTCGCTTCATTTAGCATAAAAAGTTTAGCCCTGCATAAACTGTGAAGAACCTCAACCATATTGTCCAAGATATCCAATGTTGGCTCCAAGAAAAATGAAGCTACTTCTAAGCGTTCTAATTTTCCCAAATTTGAGTGATTCATCAAACTCCCGAACCATTTGAAAGACTTCAGATTTGGGGCAAACATATTTAAGGATTTGTTTCTTGGTGAGTCAAATACCCAGCAAATACGTATGTACTCAAGCTTCTCACATGAGATGTTAATATGACATTTATCAATCAGAAAGATACCAGAACAGTTAAGTATTTTCAGAGACGAGCTTTCAACAGTAATTTCTTGTGTCACACAAACGTGTTCAAGGCTTAATTCCTCAATGAATTTACAGCAACACGAGATCCATTTGAAAAATCCACCACCATCATCTATATCAACATTTTTCAACTCCAAGATCTTGAGATTAGATTGAAAAGCGAACGACGGAGTCTTAAGAACCGTACAGTTCAGGTGCAGTATTAGATGCCTCAAAGTTCCACACAAAAAGACACTAGCGGGAAACAGAAACCGTTCCTCCTCATCTTGATAATTCATCGCCACATCAAGCACTTCAACATTACACCTGACTGCATTTTCAATCCATGTAAACAGTCTGAAACTCGCACAACAATCACAGACGCATTGTGCTTCTTCATCTTCACCCTCACATACATCATGCCTATACCAACGAAGGCGAAAGCTTTGTATCTTATTATTGCCACGGTGGAAAAAGAACCTATCCAAATAGCTAAACAACTCGAGCCGCTTATAACAAGTGGACGTATTCACCAAGGAAAATTCATCCAAATTCAACTTGGGAGATGACAGGCAAAGATCTCTGCATCTTTTGGACACACAGCCGAAACGAGCGAGGTCGGTTACAGCAAGTAGGCAAAGAATGTGATGGGAAATCTGGTCTGGAAGCTTACTAAATACATCTATCATACTCTCACTTTCACGCCCACTACAAATTCCTTCACAGCTTACTAAATACATCTATCATACTCTCACTTTCACGCCCACCACAAATTCCTTCACCTCGACGACTTGCAGAAGCCATTAACTTAAGCTTGCGACTCGTGAACTAATTTCTGTGGTAGGGTTTTGCAATATAAAGCTGGAATTTCAATTTCTACTACGATGCAAAGAGAATTGAACACAAAATCATCAATGTGAATCAAAATGCAGAAAAGTGGTACTTACCCATTTCGTACCAACAGAATCCGATCATACTGTAGCTAGTAGCAGCACGTTGGAGCCAAAATTGGGGCCGATGCATTGTGCCCTTACCTCGAACTCAAAGAAAGAAGAGTAGAAAGAACCCTAATTTTGTTAAATTGGGAGTGTCTTTTTACTGATTTTTGAGAATATATATATAGGAATCCTTTAACAAGGGGATCTCATTTTTCTAAAAAAATTGGAACATCCTTTTGACGTTGAATTTGACTTTAATGAAATTGTGTGGTTGAGATTGTGTAGTCTGTGATTTAATCTCAACCATACAATTTCATTAAAGTCAATCCAACGGTCAAGAGAGTGTTCCCATTTTTTTTCAAAAAATAGGGATCCCTCTTGTTAAAGGGTCTATATATATATCGAACTTCAACTATCTGAACCGTCTATTTTGTAAGTCTTGATTTATAGATCATCCTTGCAAAAATTCAATTCAATCCGAAATCATTTGCCCATTTAATTATAAAAATAAAATTTCATTGTTTCTTATATAACAAAGTATACGTTAATTTCTTTGAACCCAATTAGATGTATTAGACATTTCCAATTTGGCTAATATTTTGTAAGGATGATCTATGAGATGCAAATTGAAAAATAGACGGTTCCGATTGTTGAAGTTTGATGTAGCATGAATCCCACAACTAATCACCATTTTTATAAAATAAAAAAAAAAGAAAAAAAAAAAAGGGGGATCCCTTTCTTTGAAGATTTTCTCAAATACACACACACAAGCTCTTCATGCAAACAGATTCTTAATTTTTTGAAAAAAAAATAAGAAATAGGTGTGGGTCCACTCCACATCGAACTTCAACGATCCGAACCTTTTATTTTGTTAGTCTCGATTCATAAATCATCCTTGCAAAAATTCAATTCAATCCGAAACCATTTGCCTATTTAATTATCAAGATAAAGTTTCATTGTTTCTTATATAACAAAATATTCATTCATTTCATTTATTTGAAAACGATATTAGCTTGATTAGTAGTGTGTTAACTCTCTCTGTCCCTCTAACTGAATATAGCAAAGTGATGCCAAATTGAGTTCGAAAGTGCAAAGTGATGCAAAATTGAGTCCGAGAGTGCAAAGTGATGCAAACTAAGTTTCAGAAGACAAAAGTGAAATTGAAGCAAAATTCTAGGGGACATACCAAAAAATAAGCCTTTAACAAGCTGATATAAGATCTGCTTGGTCGTGGATTCTTTTTCTCCTACATTTCGACTTTTCCCTAATTCGAGAAATTTTTTCCATTCAACGATAAATTTTAACAACGCTACATCAACATGTGCATTAAGGTTTCAATATTACAGCAAAACACAACTTCTGAAGAACATCAAATTTGCTTTCTTTGTTTATCTCGTTTAGTATTCCTCGAATGCTTCTGCGAAGTTTTCCTTAGTCTTCCTCCCAGTCGAAATCAAACTGTGGCCTACTGCGGTAGCCTACCTCAAAGATAACTGTGGCCTTGGACATCTTCTTGCTATCATTTAGCTTCAGTATAGCATCATCAGACAGATCCAAAAAATGTTGTATGCACATTTGCTCCAGGTTTTTGGCATGCTCGAGTATATACCGTGCAAACTCAATCCCGTTATTAGACCCATCCAGCTCTACGGTAACCTCCTTAATCTGATCAATAAAATCCAGATTCTGTAGCTTCCAGTATTCCTTATCAAACCCAGATACCTGCAACAGCAACAAGTCAACAAGCAACCAATTTGAAATTTTCCACAAAATAAGAAACCAAACGAAGCTAAGAGCAGCTCGGCTTCACCAAAAAGGTGTCCATGTTGACAAGTGATTACGTATTCACAAGCTCAAAGATGTGACAAGAACTCTAAAGAATAAACTATTCTCGACAATTTTTACCATGTGCAGAACAACTTTATCTTAAAACGGGACCTAAATAAATATTGGGAGACTGCATACTTAAGAGAATTATTTGATTTCATCTTAAAACTTAAATTGTGACACTTCATCTTTTAGGTTTTTTGACAATTTTTGCAATGTGGAGACGAGTTTTAAAACAGATGTAAAGAAATTATTACATAATACGACATGGAGGTTAATAATACTTATAACTAGCCCAAGTTGGAACCAAATTTTTTTTCATGAGTAGATGGAAGTTTTACGATATTAAGAAAGGAAATCATAGACTTAACTTAAATTGGGTTGAGGGTCCATAGAACTTGGGACATCAAAACAAGTTATGTATAAAGTACACAAATTATGCAATCCTCTTAATAGAGAGACCACTGCAGGAAAGAGATCATCAGAAAAGCTCCTCAGATTCAATTACAAATAAAAAAGACGATCAAATTGAGCATGCGTGTATCCTTCCCTGAACAAAGCCTGCAATGTCATAAAGGCAAAACCTATATCATGTTTCTCATTTTGTTATAACAAGTGTGACCATTTTAATGTAAAAGTATTGTTATCCTGTTTAAACTGAAATGTAAAGAGAGGAACAAAATAATTAAATTATTTCAGATAACAAAATATCTAGTTTATTTCACTGAAAAGTAGTATTCAGTATGAAGGGTTGTGGTTCTCATTACCTTAAAGGTCGCTGCATTTAAACAAGACGTTCAACCCTGAGTAAACTGTAAAAATGCTTAATCAGTTTGTCAGAGTCATCTGCTTTAGGCTCCAGGCAAATAACAGCTTTTTCCAAACATTCTAGCTGTCCCAGGTTTGCCTGATTCATCAGATATCCTCTTCACTCAAAATACTTAAGTTTTGGAGCAAAAATATTTAACGAATTGTCACCAGGTGACTGAAACCTCCAGTCAATATTTATGACTTCAAGTTTCTCGGCTGAGATGTCAATATGGCTCCGTGTGAATGTACCCTCCAAATATTCAAAATTTTCTAGAGACGAGCTCTTGATGATGATATTACCTGTTATACGAATATGACAAAGATGTATTTCCTTGATGAATTTGCAGGAACATGAGATCCATTTGAAAAACCCCTCATCTTCTATTTCAACATTTATCAACTTCAGGTCTACAAGATTCGAGGAAAAGGCAACAGAAGGTGTTTTAACCATTGTACGATTCATTTCAACTGCTAGAGAAGTCAAAGTTGCACAGAGAAAGACACAAGAAGGAACTAATGTGTACGGTTCATCCTCAAAATAATCTACATCGCTCTTAACATCAAGAACTTCAACATTACACCTCAGTGCATTATGAATCCAAGTCATTATCCGGAAACGCTCATTAACACAGAAGCAGGGTTCTTCATCCCTTTGGTCGTCACTGTCTTCTTCGACTACAGAGTGACTCTCCCACACAAGACAAAAGTACTCTATCTTGTTATCCCGCGTTGAAGCAAGAACCTATCCAATGAGTTCACCAAGTACAATCTAACCTCACATGTGGCCCCGCTGAAACTCTTATACTCACCCAAGGGTGTTCTCGTAGTCCTGAATTCGAAATCCAATGACGGAGTTGACAAATAAAGTTTTCTACATCTTTTGGACACAATGCTGAAACAAGTGACGTCCTTTATAGTAAGAAACGAAAGAATGCGATACGCAACTCCGTCGGGGAGACCACTGAATCTATCTTCCTTACGACTAAGACAACTTCCTTCACCCTCACAACTTGAACTATCCAAAATCTTATGCCTCTGTTCCATGAAACCTAAATTTTGTGTTTTGGGGTTTTTCAATTGAAGCCGGTTTCGATTAATACAACGGGGATTTGGAAATTAAAAAGTGAAAACATCAATTAACACACTGAAGATTGAACCCAAATGAAGAAAAGCAGTAGCGAGAGAGTGCGTACCATTCTTGTACCCAAATGAATTCGAGCTTACTCTGGCAGTGTAGTTAGTAGAAGCGGGTGCGAACGCAAATGGGTGAATGTGCCTCCATCTTCCTTGGTGCTACAGATTCTGGAGTTCGATGAATTCGAAGAAGGGCGCACTAAACCCTAATTTTGTTAATTTGGCGGTGCCATTGATTGACTAGTGTTTCAAGAGTGTGGGGTGTTAAGAGAGCATAAGGAGATATCAAAATTTAAACATCAAAATGATATTTAATAGCTTATGTGATAATTTGACATTTTATGTAATATTTTTCTCCACCCGATATGTCAAATAATAATGTTATTTATTAAATTTTTTAATCTTTTGTGGAGTTCAATGATTGAGACAACCAATCAAAAATTTAAAAAACACAACAACATTCAATTGACTCAGCGCCACGTAGGAAATTAAGGCTCGGTTGGAGAGAATTTGATGTCATTTCTTACTATTATATGTCTACATGGCTGTTTTAACATCTCTTTTGGAGATGCTCTAAGACGGTAAATGGTTCTAACCGTTGATTCGGGGGTATTGTTTCTCGTTTGGATTAAAAAATAACTATTCATTGGTTCCAATGTGAAAAGTTAAATCTGATTCAATTATTATTTTTTTTTTATAAATAAATGATAGGGTTAGTGAGTTAAATATTCATTAGTTCTAATGTGAAAAGTTAAATATGATTTCATTATTATTTTTATATAAATGATAGGGTTAGTGAGTTAAATATATAATTGTTGATATGAAGAAAAATCGATGAGGAATGAACCAGCATCATGATGCATATGTATTATTTTACAGCATTGTGATAAAGTGTCACATGCTGATGTGATTGAATATACTTTTGACTCTAATCATTTTTGGACTAGAATGTTTAGCAAATATTTGTAATTAAAGTGGTTTAGAATTCGCCTCATGCAGAATCAGAATTTCAATAGGAAAAAAAAATTAGTCTAAGATAATTCATAGTAGCTTACATTCAAGAGTGTTTATTCACATACTCAAGGCCTTATTTTTGCCTTCAACATGCCCAAATGTTAATAAGAAATTGAGTTTTAACGTCTACATTACACGTGTGGAAAAAATAATTCCGTGTTGTAATAGTTGAAAGTATTTTTCAACAACCAAAAGACACTTTTGATTAAGATTGACAATAAATTAAAGGGTTTTTGCATCATAACCACTATTTTAAAAATTCCCGCCTAGCACCACTTAAGCCCCGCCTAGGAGCTAAGTGGCTAGCCACCGTTCCGATTAATACTTAGACATTTGAAAATTAAGAAAGGGCACCTAGATTTACTGAGGAGCCCGTCTAAACTGCCTAGGAACTCGCCTAGCCCATCCAAACCCGTTTAGGCACTCGTCTACGTTGCAACTCACTTAGACCAAAAAAAGATAACTTTCATTTTGCATTTTAAAAAAAAAAAAATTGTAAGAGACTTGTTGCATACCTAAATGAACACACATTATATCCTTGTTTCCCATGTTTTCTTTATGTTCCAATACTTCATAATATGTATGTCATTCTATTTTATAGTTTATGATGAAAGCATATATATTTTAAGTATAATCAGACACTTATTTACATAAAATATAATAGATTTACTTAAATCCTTCTAGTCTACCTAAGCACCCACCTAGGCCCCACCTAGCTCGTTGCCCGACTAGTGCCTAGCGTCTTTTAAAACCTTGATCATTACTGTGTTTTATTTTTTTTGGTCATTCATAACTGTGTTTTATGAAGAAACACAAAAATTCTTAATAATTTTTTTTTCAAAAGCACTTGAATTCTTAATAAAAAAAAATAGATGAAGCCTATATACTATATGTGTGTGTGTGTGTGTGTGTATGAAAAAGAAAGGAGTTGGAGAGAGATAATGTGGAAGTATTTATTTTTTAAATTAAAGATGCTATAATAACATGTGGACGATGTTGAAAATAAAATAACAAAATTTAAATTGTGCGAAATCACATCACTACCTAAGATTTTATTTTTGTGATAGAAAACCCAATTGTCTTTTCGCCCTCTTTAAATCTACAGAGAAACTATTTCCAAAACTAAAGTGGGATATAGTCTTTTCTAGCATAATTGTCTTAGTTTGGCTCTTTAACTTCATCACACCATCAAGTTGATTTGGGAAACTCAACAACATCCATGGTACAACTGAACAGTATGGTAAGACCATCTCCAATCGAAGGGTCCAGATGGCCGAAAATAGTCTGAAAACCGTCTCCAATCGAGGGCTAGTCCAAAGGGCTTGTAGGTCCCACTGGACAAAAAGGGCCAAAGGGCCAACCGACCAGCCCAAAGCAGCCAGCCGGCCCCGAGTTGGGCTCCCATTCAAACCCCAACGACTAGCTAGCGTCAGTTACCGTTGGTTTTTTATTTTTTATTTTGGGCCAAATTTTTTTTTTTTTTTTAAATTCTAAAAAATTCTCATTTTTTCCTATAAATACCTAAGCCATTCCTACATCATTTCAATTCTCATATTTTCTAACCTCTTCCAATAATATTTCCTTCAATTTTTTCAATAATTTTCAAATGACCTCATTTGCAATGAAAGGTAGGGCTTGGACTCAAATAGAAGATGAAGCTCTTTGCAGGGCTTATAGATGAGTCTCGGAAGATAGTGTGAGGGGGAGTTCTCAAACAAGTAAAGGTGTTTAGACTTGTGTGTCCAAAAAAATACTTACAGTTCTACGAAGGCACCACTCCATCGAATACCCGAAACCACGAGAGTTGTTCTTCAAGATGGAAGAAACATCGTCAACCAAGTTTGAATAAATGGCATTAAGCACTGATAGCAGCCGCAAGTAGACATGAAAGCGGCGCTAATTACTACGACGAAGTAAGTGTTTTCACAATTTATTTTAAATATTTAATTATATTACATTTAATTTCATAAATTAATTTCCTTTAATTTTTGTAATTATATTACATTTAATTTCATAAATTAGTTTCCTTTGTGTTAGGATTTACTTTTCCCATGCCGCGTCTTTTTCAGAAGGTGATCTGCTCCATGAAATGCGCGCCTACTCAATGTTCCCCAAATGCAGTCCATGTGATGGTGGGGTTCTCAAACTTGAACAGGGTCTTTGATCTTGGCTTGACCATAAATGAGTTTTGGTACTTCTTTGAGATCGGCCACAAGGAGGGTGTAGGGCAGTTGAGATCTCGTCATAGGCTATCCGATACTTCTAGCAAAGGTGACCATGAGTGGGCAAAAGATATCTTAGAGGTGAGTGGATAGTGGGAGTCTGACTCTTCTCCTGAGCTGCGTGTCCCGACTACTTTTATTAGTAGTAAGTGAATTGCTTCATTCTTGTCCTGCTTGAGTTTTTTTGTTGAGCTGTTCCATGACTTCAATTTATTAATCATCTTTCTTACTTTGCGTAGATTCGGAATTTGGCTCAACTCCAAGGACTTCAACAGATATGAAGAAAGTGCACGTCGCCTTGGGCATTCCTGCTGAGTACCATGAGTGGCGCTTACTACTTAGCCCTCGTCGAGAGAAAGGTGGTCTGCCTCTGAAAGAATAAATAAAGAAAATAAAGGATGAGGCGTTGGCTTACCTGATCGCTGCTGTAAAGCCTGCTACCAACGAGAGTGGAAAGAAAAGATCTTCTTCACCTGCCTATGAGCCTTCGACAGAGAAAAAGCCAAGGACTTCTTTTGCTGCTCGTGGGAGCTCGTTTACTGCTGACCTGCTGCTCCGAAGATGACCGCATCCATTGCTGAAAGACTTGCCCAGCGAAAGAGTTCAGTGGTGCCTTCGGTGTCTGGGTTTATGTTGAAGCGTCTGTCAAGAGCTAAGTTAAGAGCTAAGTCTGGATCGGCTTCTAAAGTGGCGCATGAGCCTGCTCCTCTTTCTATCGTGACTGACTCGTCTGCTGAGAAGGGGAAATCTGCTCGCATGAGCAGTTATGAGAGATCTACTGAGTCTAAGGCTGGAGAGTTTCTTGAGGTTTGTGCACTGCTGAAAGTTGACCTGCTTGAAGACGTTGATGCATGCGCCAAGTTTGCTGACAGTGTTGGGAAAGTTGTCGTCCACTTAGACTCTT
Organism: Cydonia oblonga; assembly: GCA_015708375.1. Lineage (NCBI taxonomy): Eukaryota > Viridiplantae > Streptophyta > Magnoliopsida > Rosales > Rosaceae > Cydonia > Cydonia oblonga. Next base: position 1,176 of record JADOBS010303597.1, on the reverse strand, counting down.
TTGCAAAGCGTTCTGCCTACTTGAAGAAGTCATCCCTGATTGCTACTATGCATAAGACTTTGATCCTGGTAGTTGAGTCTATGGACGTTGATTAAGATGCTGTCAAGTGTGCTAAGGAGGCCGAAGTGGCATTGGTGGCTCAGTTTCTCTTGGGTGCTGAAAAGATTGAGACGCTCAAATTTGAACTCACCGTTTTGAAGTGGTCCATTTCTTTACAACTGGAGATCGCTCATCAGGAGGTCACCCATTTGAATGTTAGGCTTAGTACGACTCAGGCGATGTTGGAAGTTGTAGAGAAGGAAGTCAGTCGTGTTTCTTCAGTGGTCAAGGACCTTAAGCGTGTCAATTCAGAGCTACAATATGCTTGTTTTGCCAAGGACGATGAGCTTATCTTCATACATACTGAAGTGTCTCGTCTTAAGAAGATTGCCAGTAAGCTTGAGTCTAAGAAAGTGGATCTGCAAGGTGCGCTGTCTAATAGCAAGAACCTGAAAAGGGAACTGGATGAGTTGCTGGGTGCTTACATTGGGCTTGTTAAGTAGAATGTGCAGCTGAAGAATGAAAAAGTTGGTCACGAAGTGGCGCTTGCTTCTTGTTAGGTCGATTTTTATAAGCTTGGCTATGTAAACCATCTTCAGGGTAGGCCGTCGGATTATGAGTTTTCCGAGAAAGACTTTGAGACTTCTTCCATTTTTCCAGTTAATCTACTTGATTTCTCGTTTGAGGCTGCCTTTGGTGGAGCAGCTGAGGGTCAGGCAGTCTAGGCAGGGGCGGCAGATGATGAGCTGATGGAAACTTTAGCTGCTGGGAATGGCACAGCTGCTGAAAGCGTAGCAGTTGAGGAACCAGTGGTTGAGCAAGCTGCTAAAGAGTAGTATTTTTGCTTAAACTTAGGATTTTTTTCTTCTTTTCCTTTTTGTTCTGTTTTGCTTGAACTTTGTTGGCTTTCAAGCCGGTTTATTAATTTGCTAGAAATTTAATAAACAACTTTCCTTGTTTTTGCTTCATCATTCTATTTTACCATGTCTTTTGCGAAACTTTACCGTATGACGGGCTGCTGGGTGAGCAGCTTCAACGAAGCGGTTAGTCCCACGTTGTCACTTAGGTTTTAGTTTCATCTTCAGGGCTTCAGGAGCCTTGCCTGCTTGAGGCGTCTTGCAAAACTTTGCCGTATGA
>JADOBS010303596.1:0-20716 GCA_015708375.1 Cydonia oblonga | reverse complement strand
TCTCTCTCTAGCTTGGTAGGCCTTTGGTGGGTGGTACTTGCTTCGTTGCTACTCTTCTTATTTTTCTCTCTGTCATTGCTTTATCTCCGGAACAAAAACTAAACATGAAGACTTCTTCTCCTGCAGCTGGTGAGTGAGTCTAACTCTCTCTCTTTCTTTCTTTCTTTCTTTGCTCTTTATATTTGTTTTCTGATTCTCTTTAAGCTGTTAGGTGTTAATTATCTATATTTTTGGAAGAAAAAAACCCAGTCATTGTTCTTCAAAAAGTTGAGAGTGGGCATTGCCAGAGAGTATCTGGGCTCAATTATGTGTTAATTGGCGACGGGCTTGTAGCTTAGTTGGTTAAGAGCGTTTCCATGCACTAAGGTCTTGAGTCCGATTCCCCTTTTCCCTAATACTGCTCGAATCAAAGACGAAATAATGAGCGATTGAATTGATTATGGTGTTTAAAATCTAGGGTTATATCCTTTGGTGCTAGTTAATTTAGGCTTCTGTTATGCCTTACATGTGTTGTGTGTGTAAGAATTTAGAAGAGGTTAGATTGCAGTCTTGAAACAGAAAAACACGGTTTTGTTCTTCATCGGGTTTGATCAAAATGAGAACAAGGGGAAATTTTGATTTTTGTAAGTTCAAAAATATGATCTCTTCACATGTTATATGTAATGTTATGTTAAGTATGGAAGTCTATTCTTTCACTAGTTTCCTTCATTTATAAGCAAGGTAACGCTACCATAGTTCCGCTGTACTGCCCAAAGTAAAGCACAACTTAGTTGGCAATTGGTGGAGAGGCCTAAGATCTTTTTAAGCACTTATGCTAGAGTTCCATCCTTCGACGTGGGTTACTCTCAATGGTTACTTGTATTTGGAAAAGGAAGTTCCTCGTCTGTTTATACTTTGACATTGAAACTGCTGACAGCTTATCCATCACTTGCCCGTCTCCACAGATGCCATCAGTATTGCTTTTCTTCTTTATAAAGTTTTTGTACCAAGTTTAAGTAGGCATCGCTAATGTGTGCATGGAGTTGTTAGATTCTCAGAAAGGAAAAGTTTTGTTTTATAAGTTCTTCTAGGAATTTCGGCACGTCAAGAAAAACTCTGGGAATATGGAGTTTTGGCATCTTGGTCAAATCATGCACTTTCATTTTGGTAGTTATAGTAATTTATTTACTTTTCTATTTATTCGGTTTCCTGTGATCATGTAAAAGTTTCTCGTTAACATCCCGTCCTATTCTACAAATTATTGTAGCCTGTTAGCACTTTCTTTACTGCATTCCTCTTGTTTCCATGTTATGAGAATCAACAACAACCACCTTTTAGATCTTGGCATTCTCAATTGGATTCCCAACAAGTCTAAAGTTAGGATCTAACATTGCAGTTGCCATTAATCATGTGAAGGAGAAAAAAACTGCAGTTACAGAATATACATTTTCAGTTTTGTGTGAGCTAAACTTGATTCTTCTTCATGTATTATGTAAAGGCACGTCCCATCTCCGCTCTCAGCTCAAGTCTATGTCAAACAAAGTAGGAGGTATGCTCTGTTGTTGTAGTTCACCAAATAAGTATAGCAGGTTGGATGCAAAGCTTGAAAAGAAGATGGTTGAAGTTAAAAGAGGTTCCTTGGGCCGTAGTAACTTTAAGTCAATTGACAGCATTATCATGAGGTTCCCCCAGTTCAGGGAGGAACTCAAGAAAATTCGAGATGTGTTTGAACAGTATGGTAAGTATGGACAAAGTGGATTGTACTCTTTGCCCAGATTTTCAGCTTTCGAAGATGTTATTATGGAGGTTTACTGAAAATTCTCCCTCTTGATCTATCTGTCTTTTTCTCACAGATGAGGACTCAAATGGAACTATTGACCGCGAAGAACTAAAGAAATGCTTGCAGAAACTGCAACTCCATCTGACAGCGGAGGAGATTGAGGATCTTTTCCATTCATGTGACATGGATGGAAGTGAGGGGATACAATTTAACGAATTCATTGTTCTTCTATGCCTCATCTATCTATTAAAGGAACCTTCATCTTCTCATACGGTATTCACTCTAAACTCTATTTTTGTTTCTCTGTTTGGAATCAATTTCGTAGCATCCTATATGTAGAGTCTTGGGGATTGTTTCAGATATCAAAGATCAACTCGCCACAGCTTGAAGCAACTTTTGACACCGTAGTTGAAGTATTCTCATTTCTGGATAAAAATGGCGATGGGAAACTGAACAAGACAGACATGGTGAAGGCATTGAACGAGGCTTCTCCTTTGGAGAAATCCCCTGCACATGTCACCAGGACTCGATTCAGTATAGTTTCTTTTGCTTTCTATGGTTAAACTATTTCTTCGACATGGATCTAAAGTTCTCATAATTCATTTTTGTTTAACTGTTGATTGTTGCAGAAGAAATGGATTGGGACAAAAATGGGAAGGTCACTTTCAGGGAGTTCCTCTTTGCTTTCATCGATTGGGTTGGAATTGACACAGACGGAGAAATGTCTCCAGTACGAGGTTCAAGCAAGTAGTGTGTATCTTGTACAGCTTAGAAATGGGTGGAGTAGCAGGTCACATTGATATATCTGCTTGTATTACTAAAGAATCTTTAATCTGTATAAAACAGTTTCGCTGCTCGGTCATTGTTAGGTCCCTTGATTTCTTTATAAGTTTGAGCCATCTTGTGAATCCTGTGCATCTGTATCTGGTTATTTGTATTCTTAGTAAACTAAATTGCAGAAAACTTTGTATCTGTTGACTGCATTCGATTTGGCAAGAACATATATAAATATATATATTTACAGTGCTCGGTTTCTGAGAAAATTACATCCGGAGACATGATCCTCTTTCTTTTGTTACACAAAGTCTAACTTAAAAGAATAAAAACAAAATTTCTGTGTACGAGGTAAAAACAGAAATCAAATTTTCCATTAACAGAACTTTATACACCATCTATTTATCACTCTGTTATGCCGGACTTTCATTGTATTCCTAGAGCTTGGATACTCCTAATTAATGACAAGGAACAACCATTCATTCGTCTCCAATCTTCGACGATTTCCGCCCTTTTCCCTTCTTGCATGAAGCATTTGTCATCACCATCAAGTATCCTTACAATCTGCCGTATGGTTGGTCTTGATCGAGGATTGGAGCGTGTACAGTCAATTCCAAGCTTAATCAGTCTCATCAGTTCTTTGCGATTGTACGCTCCATTCAACCTGATGTCTGCCAGCTCCTCGAATGGTCTTCTGCGCGCCTCAAATTCATGGACCCTCTTCACCAGTAGCACCTCAGGCCGCCTGAAGTCAATCGCCAGCTGTCCGCTAACAACCTCAAGCATTACCACCCCGAAGCTATATATATCAGCCATTGGTGTTGCTTCTCCAGATAACATATATTCTGGTGACATGTAACCGAAAATTCCACGGACTGATTTGGTGGCGTTAGTACTTGCATGATGCCCGTGGTCATTTCGTGTCAAGAATTCAGCAAGGGCAAATGAAGTCAGCCTCGGGTTCATGTCTGGATCAAGAATAACAGCCGAGGAGGTAATATTTCTGTGAATCACTTGTTCGTCCCATTCCTCGTGAAGATAAAGAATGGCAGAAGCAAGCGATTTTATAATGTTGTATCTGTGACGCCATTGCAGGATACAATTAACGAATCTATTGTCGTGATGGAAAAGTAGGTTACTCAGAAGGCGATCTGCGAAGTAATCGTAGACAACAAGCATCTCTCCTTGTTCCGTGCACCATCCACGGAGCTGTACCAAGTTTCGGTGGCGGAGCCTTCCTAGGTTCTGAAGTTCATCTGAAAATCGCGCCCGCAGTGCTGGGCATGTTTTCATGCCAAGCCGCTTCACAAGGACATGATGGCGGTTGTTAAGAAAGCCCTGGTAGGCTGTTCCAAAGTCCAGCTCCGCTACCCTCTGAGAGTCTGCGAAATTATTCGTAGCAGATACAATTTCCTCGTAGGATATTTCTTGCGGAGTTTCAACCATGGGAAATGTTGATTTCTTCAGACGGAAGCTTTGAGAAGAGCTGACATCACTGCTTCCGTTTTCAGCACTTTCAAAGATGGTGTCTCCATTGGCTGTGACATAAGTTGACGTAGTAGATGTGGTTGTGTTGGTGGTGCCAATTGTGTACCTGGTGCTGGTGCTGGTGCCATTGTTCGTGCCAGCACTCGAGGGAGAGGATAAAGAGATGTACAAAGGGTGGCACTGAAACGATGGGAGGCCCGGCAACTTGCCATGAATGTTGCCGGAAAGTGCATCCACAACCCATTTCATGTTTGGTCGCGATTGCGGGCTGTGAAGTGTGCAAAGAAGAGCAACATGAAACAAATGCTCCATATCAGAAAGTTGGAAAGAACCATCTGGAATCCTGTTGTCCCCTGCTTGTAAAAGCTTCCCTTCATCGGATAACCTTCGAATCCAGTCGAGCAATATGATCTGATCATCTGAGCAAGCGAGGTCTATTGCCCGCCTACCTGACACCACCTCAAGCACAACAATCCCAAAGCTGAAAACATCAGATTTTGCAGTAGCCACGCTTCTTTTTTGGAAGCTTTCGGGCGGCAAATACCCAATTGTTCCACCAATTCTCGTGGTCTCTGCCATCCGAAACTGAACATTTTTCATTGATGGCGTCCGTGCTTGGGACTCAAGTTCATGCTCTAGCCACCGTGCCAAGCCAAAGTCACCAAGCCGAGCATTGTAATGCGAATCAAGCATCACGTTACTCGTCTTAACATCCCTATGAATGATCTGAGTCTCCAACTGTTCGTGAAGATAGAAAAGCGCTGCTGCCAAGCCGCTGACTATGTTCGCTCTACGCTGCCAACTGAGAAAGACCGACCCCATATTTTCAGGTCTCCTGAAAAGTACGCGATCGAGGCTAAGGTTAGGCATGAAGTCATAAACCAAAAACAGCTGGTTTTCATGAACACACCATCCTCTCAGCCGGACAAGGTTCCTATGACGGAGGTGAGCCACGGCCAATAACTCCGCCGCAAAAGTCTTCTCAAACTGCTCTCCTCTCTCCACCAAGCATTTCACAGCAACCACAGTTCCATCGCTCGGTAAAACCGCTCTGTACACTTTCCCGAAACCTCCACTTCCAAGAACTTGATCCTCGCTGAACCCGTTCGAGCCAATATAAAGCTCGGAAAAGCTAAAGATCCTCGGATTGTCTCCTCCGACCTTGTCCTTGAGCTGTATCCCGTCCATGTCTTGAAACGCGCCCGAGGGTTGCTTCCATTGCGTAGTGTCATGGTGACAGAAGTTGATCCATATCAAATCATATAGCCTGCATACTGAATCCTTGATGAGACCACGAATATGACTCGTGCAGTGCCGATGCGGTGGATTTTTTTTTACGTCTTCCTTGGTAGGTTTGTGGAGGTTTTGGTGATCCACCGGCTCCATTTCTTTGTAGTCTTCCGGTATTATGAAGCAAAGACGATTCAGCTCCATGGTGGCGGCGGCGACCGGGGGTGGCGGAGGTTATGGACTAGTTGGGTTTGGACATGAACGACGGTGGAGGAGAGCAAGAAAGATGTTGAGAAACTGGATGAACTGTTGAAAGGATAAACTATTAAGTCACCCTCAATTCCCTTGGTGATGCGCGGTTTTATCAACTGGGTTAGGTTGCATGGTTGAATTAAATGCCTATCAACCGCCCACATTGGAACCTACCCCATATTTATTTCATGAAAAAGGTTCTTTAATTTTTTTGCATACGAACGTTCTTTTATTTTGATTAATTCAAATTGCGAGAAAAAGGATTCAAACTTAAATGGTAAAAAAAAAGAAAGCATTAACTCTAATTAATATAATTACGCCCGCCATAGCGTCAGCCGAAGGTTCTGAAATTTTCGTTGTGTAGACACAATTGACGGCGATTCTATTTCACGTGACAGATGGAATACATTTCAATTGCACTTTCATAATCTTTTTGGTTGCCAAATATTTGGTTTCACACTTTGGCCAGTTGGCCTTGTAAGCGCGTGGGGACAACGTTTCATAGGGGTTGGTTGACCCTTACATCTTCACACTAAATAAATTAGTAATTATCAGCCCAGTACTACAATCTGGTGGTATTCCTCTTCATTCGGAAGTGAGAGGTTTTAGGTTCAAATCTCGTGGATGACGAATTCGATATCAAATTAGGTTGCTCATTGTGTGGCTTAGCCGAATTCCTTTTCTCCTTAGTGTAAAAATATCGATGTATTCGAAGAAAAAAAATAGTAATTACCAAGACTTTTATGTAAAATTAGTATGGAAAAAGCGGAAAGGTGTCTAATAATCGTTAATTAAGATGGGATGACGTTCTAGAATGCGCATTAACTTATTTTACGATTTATATAATAATTTCTTTCATTTAGCAGCTATTGTTCATGGAATGTGATTTTGATTATCTTTTAAGATGGGACTAAATCAAATTGTATTTGTGAACGCTTGTGACTACACGCTATTATTTTAGTAAGTGGTGGATTGTCGTAGTAACTTGGGTTTTCATCTTTAATTCATTTCATCTAGAATTCAAATTGTCCTCTCTATCTATCTGTATAACTTAAAGTAATAATATCACTTAAAGGAAAGTTTGTACAATTTTGAGTTTGTCATTCCAATAAAACAAAGATGTATCATGTGTACGAATGAGCGGGAACATTTTTGTTTAAATTAAAGAAAATGATCAACAATGTGATCAATTTTGTGAAACACGCAAGTTTATATTAGGCTTGATGCTCGTTTAAAATTGCTTTTAAAATAACTAATTTTTTTTTTAAAGAAAATGTTTTTGGATTCTAAAAAAACTTGAGGTTCATCCTGTAAAAAACACCAATTATCTATAGGAAATACTTCAAGTGTTTTTTCAAGAATAATTTGCATTTTTTTATTAAAAATTAATTTTAAAAATATTTTCATCAAAAATAATTTTGATCATTTAAAAAACACTTTTAAACGAGCCACTAAATATGAGATGGGCATGTTACTTGATTTTAAACCTATCAATACCTATCACATCTAGTAGTTACTAGAATTAATTCTATGCACGACATGCATGTCTGGTATGTCTAACCGCACCTTGGTCGGATGGCAGACAATTTACGTACAGATTAAACCACTTTGCTAATTTTGTGTTCCCATAACGAAGACATTGAAATTTTGGGCCGCCCTTCTTTCTTTTGCTGAGATACGTGTTTATCTAATCTGGTGTCATATCAACTATCAAGCGTCCTCGATTTTGAAGTGATTGATTGTAATTTGGAGATAATAAAGGCTTTCAATAGTTAATTATGAGCGATTGAATATAAGAATCACGCACCGTATATTTAATTCATATTACATATTATTGTGATAATGGTGTGAACTTAATAGGGGTAATTTTATTTATTAAATGTGAGACTCGTTTACTTTTTTTGTTCTTCTTATTTTATGATTAGCCACTTTAATTTTTTTTAGGATGTGATATCTACATACTCATTTTTACTTCTTCCACATCTTTTTAGTTTTTGACCGTTAGAACGGATGAATTGAAGAAAATCAACGGACATAAATTAACAAGAGATGTGTGAGACGTAAAAATAGATGTGTGGATGGCATATCTGTTTTTTTTTAGGCATCACCCTCTGTATTCAATATATTGAACTAAAAAAATAAGAACAACTATCATTGCATTGAGAAGTGGAGGATTTTGATTCCCGTATTACTAGTATCACATTTAATTTTCCGACTATGTGGAAGGCCTAAGATAGGGTGGTGCTACCATACACTCATTTTTACCTTTCACACAATCGTCTTAATATTTAGTGTATCAGACCGTATTTTCGACACAAAAAAAAAAAGTGTTAAAATCATTTGTAAACGAAAATATATAATTTAAATATATAACTTGTTTAATTATTTATTTTAAAATCATTTGTAAACGAAAATAAGAAGTGATTATAATTCATATTACATATTATTGTGATAATAGTGTGAGTTTAATGGAGTAGGATTCTCTCTCCTTTTTTTTCCCTCTTATTCCCTCCCCTTCTATTTGAACGGTCACAGTTAAGTCACATCAACATCTTATATTAATTTTTTTTATAGAAATAGAAAGACAAAATAGAGAATGTAAGAGGAGAGGATGAAAGTTGATGGGAGAATGAGAGGAGAGAATCCTAGTCCGAGTTTAATGGGGGTTTATCTAATTTGGGGTCATATCAACTGTCAAGCGTCCTCAATTTTGAAGGGATTGATTGTAATTTAGATAGAGTAAAGGCTTTCAACAATTATTTATGCCCGTTTGATGATTGAATGAATATAAGAATCATGCACCGTATATTTAATTCATATTACATATTATTGAGATAATAGTGTGAGTTTAATAGAGGTAATTTTATTTATTAAATGTGAGATCCGTTTACCTTTTTGTTCTTATTTTATGATTAGCCACTCTTTTACTTATAGGCATCACTCTCTGTATTCAATATATTGAACTAAAAAATAAGAATCACTCTCCTTACATTGAGAAGTGTAAGATTTTGATTCTCTTATTATTAGTACCACATTTAATTTTCCGACTATGTGGAAGGCCTAACATAGGGTGGTGCTACCATACATTCTTTTTTACCTTTTACACAATCGTCTTAATTTTCGACCTTTGAAGAGAATTAAATGACATCAAATAACAAAAAATGCGTAACATATAGTGTGCAGATAACACTACCGCTAAAATATTGTCAGATGTAGACGAAGTCTGCACGGAAAAGTCGATTGTATAAATCACCTGAAATCATAACCAAAGGCGCAATCAGTGTGGGCGGTAGAAGACAATTGCGGCAAGAGGATGGGACCATTTGATGGGTTGGAGTCGTTGGAAGTCTATGGATGGTGCCGAATTATTTGAGCATAAAGTTTAAACTCAGGTTTTGGAATTATATTCCAAATTCGCTTGGCAGATTGAGTTTGGTGATGCGGGTCGCCTAATCTTGATCTCCAACTTTTCAATCTCTTTCTCTATTTCTTTCTTATGTTTATTTTTCTTCCATTTGAAGTTGAGAGACCAACTACCTAATCTAAGAGAAATTGTTCGGTGCGGCTGTCGTACGCGGCAACAAACTTATGTCGGAGAGAGTGTTTGACAGGATGTCAGGATTATTGAGTGAAAAAGACTTTTCGATGTAAACAATTGATATTCTATTTTAAGCTAATCTAAATTATGAAAAAGAGAATTATAACTCCGTATATAACTAAGAATTTATTCCATAGTTCGTTTTTTTTCCTGGATCTAGAATAGGCAACGTACTCGTTCTAGCCAATGTGATTATATATCTACTACAATAAAAAGGGATTTAGCATCCAAATATTTTCTTAATATGAGAGAGCGAGAGAGAGAATAATTGATAAAATTCTTACATGTTTATTGATAAATAAACAATTCAATTACTAAAAACATAGTAGTTGACATCTTTCACTCATGAATCATGATAAAAGGGACACATATGATTGTTAAATTAGGCGTCATCTAACGAGAAGTTCTAATATATAACAAAAGAAATATCTCGGTTACACCAAAGAATCCCCCGTCCAAGGGAGTAGTTGAAACTTGAGACAAAGCATAACAGCAAAGTTGAATTTGATGGTAGCAAAGGCCACCAAAACACAAACTGGGATGGCAGCGGAAGCCCAACAAATATACCCACCAACTGTACTTTTTTCTGTCTAAAGTTGGAAGAGGATTCAAAACTAACGGAGGTAGATTCTCGGCCCTTCCATTTTCCGTACTTTTTTGTTTTGTATGATCATAATTAAGCCACGTTAACATTTTATATTTTTTTTATAGAGATAATAAGATAAAAAAGAATAGTAATATAAAATATTGACGTGACTTAACCGTGACCACATAAACAGGAAAGCACGAGAGGACACATAAAATAGGAGGGCAGAGAATCAGCCTCCAAAACTAACACCTCAAAAGATCAAAGTGAACATGCTTAACTGCACTGTTGATGACCTCATTTGGAATTTGGATAGTTTGTCTGAAATCTCAGAACCTGCCTCTGCCTCTCATACTCATCATCATCCAAGTGTCTATAGACCTCCATCTCATAATCGAATATGCCCTTAATCTGTTCGCATAAAATTTTCAGTATGTCAAGAATACGGTATGTATATCAAGTGTAATAAAATAATCGGTTGAATTTTTTTCTTCTTTTAAGTTTCCAACTAATTTTATTATTAAAGTTAATGTACCGGCTATGTCTTGACACACTGAAAAATCTTCCGTGTTCTCACGCCCCTTATGATACTGAGCATAGGTAACTAGGGCAAGGGGGAAGTGCTTCATTCCCAAACACTGTCCCACCGCATTTTCCATTCGATAATACCACTCACCAATGCATGTGTTCTTCACCATGTCTTTCCAACTTTAAGATGTATGAATTTTTTTAGTGTGACATCCCAATTTATCTATATTATAACACATGTTTGATTCATTAACTTAACGCAATTCTATAAATTAAATACGTTTGGAGTTTAAAGCTCCAAATCAATATAAATAAGTAAAATTTCTAACAAACTTTCATTTAAACACAAATTTTTGAGAAAACTTTGATAGAAATACTCATACCGTAAAGCATCTTATGAAAAATTGGAGACTTCTTTTATTTTAGTTCCCTCCCATCCTTACAATGGTCTCAATGAGAGCCGCACTACGAAGCATGGATACGACAATTTAATAGCGTATTCGATATTTGATCATATACAATACATTGCAGATTACACTGACACATCTTGAATATGTATCATGTTCAACATATATTTTAGTGTAATATTTTTTTTTTAGTACATCGATATTTTTATACTAAGAAAAGGTAGAGTTCAGCTAAGCCACACAGTGGACAGTCTGATTTGTTATCGAATTCGTCATTCACGAGATTCGAACCTAAAACCTCTCGCTTTCAAGTGAGAAGGAATACCACCAGACCGTTAAAATAATAAAAAACATAATAGATAAATTTGAAAGTAATTTATTTTTAATTGAGGGATTTTTTATTAAACAAAATTTATTTTTACTTTAGATAAAAGTAAAACCAGCATCACCATCTTAAAAGGAGATCTACAGTTACAGAAGGCGTCAAATTGAAATAAGTTGATCATCAATCAGGTAAATCCCAAGCCCCCAAACGCAGCGCTGGCAAAATCATAACGTGCGAAATTCGAATCCGACAAATTTAATAAGATGAGCGCAGTGGGTGACGGAAAACGACGACGTATCCCCCTCGGGCACTGCCCGAAGCGGCCGAGCCGGTCCATTTCCCCAACGCCTTCGTCTTCATCCCTTAGCGCTGCCTCCTCCTCCCATTCAAGATAAAAACAAAACCGCCGTTCTTCAAAATTAGAAAGCCAAAAAAAAAAAAACTCAGAGAGGAAAAATTGCCGAGTCGACTCAGTATTGTTAATTCGGTGGGTGAAGAACTAACTCTTCATTTCGTAGCTTTCTATTGCTTGCTTTCACTCCATTTGTTTCCATTTATTGTTGGGTTGGTATTTGTTTGAGTTGATTGGCATGCTGATTTGGGTTGTTGGATAACAATGGAAATCACTGAAATTTGGAGTTTAATCAGGTGATTTGAGTGTGATTAGTGTTGGATTAGAGATCCAAATTGTTAATGGTTGCATTTTGGTTAGCAATCAAATGCGGCACTGGTTCAATTTTATTAGTTTTCTGTTTATAGTGGGCTGATTGCAATCGAAAATGGTTAAAGATTCAAACTTTTTGATGTATATTATTCTTCGTTATTGTTTATTGTGTTCTGATTGATATAGAAATGTACGAATATGGGAATATCTTCTTTTGATTTTCGTTCCAATTAATGTTTCAGCATCCGAGCGGAGGTTTGAATTGGTTTGGTTTGGTGAGCTGGATGAATGGTGAATGATTTTTAAGGAAAATGGCATGCCAAATGATACATTCGTGGAAATTTAACGAGCTAGTCGGTGCATTTCTTGATCTTGCAATAGCCTATCTTCTACTATGCGCTGCAGCGGTTGCCTACTTTACCTCGAAATTTGTTGGTCTGTTTGGGTTTTGTCTGCCGTGCCCTTGTGATGGGTTTTTTGGGACCCCAAGGAAAAGTAACTGCTTTCAGAGGCAATTTGCGGATGCCCCTTGTGAGAAAGTCTCTTCAGTTCTATGGTCGGTTAGGAGCAAGTTCCCCTTCGATGTTATATGGGATGAAGACCCAAATTTCCATTCAAAGTTGAAGTCCCTAAATGAGGCAAATGGGAGTTTTGCGTTTGAAGGTGAAGCGTCGTGTAGCTCATTTTCGGCGGCTGAGAATGAACAGAGTGTAGGCAACTTGGCAGCTGGGAAGGAACAGAGTTTTGATCTTAAGGCAAAGAAGGTTGCAGGTCGAAGGCCGAGACTTCGGCGCCGCCGCAGAGGGGGTTCTGTTGATTATGGAAATTCATCATCAATTTCATCATATGATGTGTTCCAGTCCGCTGCACAGGACAATCCTACATCTCTTTCCAGCATTAGTAAAATGGGGAATGAGGTTACTGAAGTTTTTGTAAATTCAGGTGAGATTCATTATATCGAGTTTCATTTAATCTATATTTGACTATCGAGTCTTCTTAATGCTTGGTTTCCTAGTGTTTGCAAATTTCTTTCTCATACCGTATTCTAAGTCACTGTTTACTGTTTAGAGCCAGTAAAATGCTGTAATTTCTTATTTAAACAAGTAGTACCTCTTAGAGATATGACAAAGGGGGAGTATGCGGCTAGCAGTTCTATGTTACGTTGTATAATTTATAGTAACAAGTGGTTGCCGCATAGCTTGTGAACTAAACCATTTTAATTAAGTTTTTTCAAACATTTGAAGATATTTTGTGGCGGATAGCTTAGCAAACTACAGCCTTGCATTAGATTTTGCAATTTTTACTTTGATAATCCTCCTTCTAGTTCATTTAGTTTTGTTTGTGTGGATCGACTTGGGATGTCCCGGTATAGATTTATATTTGAACAGTATTGTTTGGGCTCTTAACCCCGTTCTTCAACCAAAAAAGATATTTTTGATACATTTATTTTTGTAAAACAGTATCTCTTACTTTTTTTTTTCTTAAAGAAAAGAAAAGATGGTGAGAGACATTTAAGTCGTCCTAGGAGATTCAGAAATATTGCTGTGGATCTGAGTTGTACAATTTTTATTTATTTTAAGGTATTACCTTTGAAGTTTGAGTTTAGAGGTGCTTTCCTGCAGCCAAAGTTTCACACATGTTTTACTGTTTTGAAGATGCACTATAAGATCTGTAGACTCATCATTGTTTCATTTCTGGTCATATTATGCTAATACTGCTTTCTTCATTTTTGTGGATGCTCTTGTAATTTTAGATGGCATCGAAGCTCCTACAGATATGAGTTCGCCGGAAAGCGTTTCACGTGTTGGGTTTAATGAACATGTTGATGAAACTAAATTAGTGGAGAAGGATGGATCACTTGTTGAAGATTCTGGATCCAATGCAGGAGAGAAACTAGGTTTTGACAGTAATGAGACAACTACAATTAGAGTACTGGAACAGGCACTCGAAGAAGAGCATGCTGCTCGTGCTGCTCTGTATCTTGAACTGGAGAAGGAGAGAAGTGCTGCTGCTACTGCTGCAGATGAGGCCATGGCCATGATAATGCGCCTGCAGGAGGAGAAGGCATCAATAGAAATGGAGGCAAGGCAGTACCAAAGGATGATAGAGGAAAAATTTGCTTACGATGCTGAGGAAATGAACATTCTTAAAGAGATCTTAATCAGGAGGGAGAGGGAAAAGCATTTCTTGGAGAACGAAGTTGAGCAATACAGGCAAATGTTTTTTGGAGATGATCAAGTGGATTCAAGTGAGGACCAGGTACTGAAGCGGGCAAGTGAATCCATCACTGAGAAACCAAAGCTGGAATTGGAACATAGTTCTCCAGATTATGAGGTCCCATCAACCGAGATAAAAGATTATACTCTAACTTTTGGTGAAGAAATACCAATTCTGGATTTGGATGAAGATTCTGACTCTTTGAAGCAGGTGGACATGCATTTGCATCCAAGCATAGAGAGTCATTCACATTTCTCAAGTAGTTCCGATAAGTTCAGTCATGAGTTTCAAGAAAAGGAAATAGTGTCTATGGATGAGAAACCTTCTTCTCAAGGAAAAGAGCTCCAGAAGCTAGAGGTATATCAACAACGCAGCCTGTCACCTAGTCCCGGGGGACTCAGTTTCCGTAAAAGTACTAGCCCTTCGTATAAGCAGGAACTGAATTTAGATGCTAGCACTAGCATATGGGAAGGGTTGGCTTCAAAGATATCTGGGACTGGCAATGAAAATAGGAATCCTATTCCATCCAATAATGATAAAAGATATAAGCAAGGGAACGACCAGAATGAGGGCAGCAGAGATCCACGTAGCACAGTGTTGAATACAGAGCCTAGTGTTCTTGATGTTCATGTTATTGATGATAAGTCTCGTCTGTCCAATGCAGAGAAAAGTGAACGCGATATGCCAACCACGATTGGGTTGAAAAATCAGCACAAAATCCAGAGAGTTAGTTCAGACACGTCTAATGTATTTCTCACAATGGATTGCCCACGAGGCAGATCTTTACCTTCTGATATGCGGAGATATTCAATGTCTGCAATTGATTATGAAAGATATAAAATTGATAATGAAGTTGAGCGGCTTGGAGAAAGGTTAAGGATTGTGCAAGAGGGAAGAGAGAAGCTCAACTTCTCGGTGGGGCACAGAGACAGGGAAAGGATTCAGCTGCAACTTTTGGAGGATATTGCAAGCCATCTTAGAGAGATACGGCAGTTAACAGAACCTGGAAAAGCTGAGGGCCAGGCCGCAATGCTGCCTCCATTATCTAAGGTGTATTGTCAAAATTTCCATTCTTTATTCTCTGCGTTGATTATATCATTATCAATAAATATGTGCATACAATGTTATCCGTTATTTTATTTTGTTTTACCCTTGTTTCTTCTGTTAATTAGTATCTAGTAATATCTTAATTGATGTTCGTCCATGGCATAATTATTCTGTTGGCTGCAAGCTTTTGGTGGCTTTTGTCCAGTTGCTAGGTTGTGATTAGCTCTTCCTTAAGGTTTAGCAGTGTTGGTCTTCCCAAAAGTGCTTTTGTGGGAAATTAGAATGAGAAGCTGGAGCAGTGTGGGCTTTCCATAATGTTGATTTGTGCTGAAAGTTAGAATGAGGCAAGGGTGTGGGCCATGGGAGGTTTTTTATCGATCGACCTTCATATCATAACAATGTGTATTATGTGTGCGCTCATTTGCACGCATGTGAAAAGTTGATCATTTACCTACCATCAGATCAATGGAGCCTTCTATGCAATCCTTGGTGTTATCGTGTTGACTATGCTGAGGCCACCTGACTGTCATTGCATTGATTTCCGCGACCATCATTTCTCCTCCCTTCTCTTTTTTGCTGACTGCTGAAATCTAAATTTTCAGGTCATGTCCAAGAAAAGACGTTGGCGGACTTTACCTCTACAAGTGCATACAAGTTCTTGAAAAAGTTGCAGTTCTTCTACAAATACGAGTAACAGCTGCAAAACTGGTACGAGTAACAGCGGCAAAACTGGTTATGTTGATTTCGGGCATTGCAAGGAAGCTCCTTCAGCGTAGTTACACCTGTTCAGGTGTTTGTTCTGGCCGGTTACCTAGTCTCGGCTCTTTTCAGTTGCCTAGTTTTCGCTTGACGCATAGATAGAGAAGACCGAATAAGTAATGCAGGATCCTTTTTCATGGGAACCCTGTAATGCCGGAGATGGCTGGTAGCGACTGCTAGGAGGATCCTTTTTCATGGGAACCCTGTAATGCCGGAGATGGCTGGTTTCGACCGTGTTTTAGTACGGTAGGTTCCACTTGAGAAGCGAATCTTCGTTTATCGCATTTCAGTGTCACTTGGGAAGCAAAATTTTCTCTTTTCGGCATAACGAGAAGCAAAATTTTTATCACACTAGTTTCCTTTGGATTTGTCAGTTGGTACCAATTTTCTCTTTTTCTCCCTTCACAAGTTTTTCTTTTCTCCAAAAGAAGAGAGGCAAAAGGAACCCCAAGTGTCCAACCAACGGTTCATGCCCCTTGGTCGTGATGCAACGTGAAATTTAAACGTTTACAAATCATTTCGATGTGGTCTTTTGTTACTTAGGCCATCGATTCTTTTTTTCATTTTTGCCCACAGGACATGGGTCGGTCGCAAATCTTTACTAGCGTGGGCGACTAATCATAGCACCAACATGGGTTGGTCTATAAATTTTACAGATGTGGACGACTAATCATAGCACTAACATGGGTCGATCTCAAATCTTTACTGGCGTGGGCGACTAAATCGTTTCCCTATGTCCAATTAGGTTTTATGTAAATCTCTTTACTTTCAGAATTAATGAATATAATTTTGGTCCAATATATTTCGATTTTATGAAGTCTAATCGATAAAAAAAAGGTTTGATGAAAAACTTCATTGAACAAACAAGTAAATGCAATTTTATGCTCCACTTACCATGAAACAAGTAATGCAGTTTGGAAAGCATGCCAACTTAAGCTACTAATTCAAGGGATAATTTAAACCTAAAACATAGAAAGAGTCAGTCCTACTCGGTCACAGAGACTCAGTTTTCTTCATTAGCTATCGATCATTTCTGTCTAAGTTAGATTACTAACTAAGCTTTCTTTTTCGCCACCTGATTCGTCATCCATCCATACTCAATACTCTCTCCAGGCTTGCTCAGATGAATGCCTTCACCAGCAAGGCACAAAATCCAGATCCATCCTTTTGCAGTCATATCAATCCATCATCAGAATTACTTTTCTGTTTTGCTAGAACTACTCTCATTACTCTCATCCGATGTTTGTGCTGAGCCTCCGGCCTCAGTTTCTTCAATCTTTGCATCTGATTCCACGTTGCTCGCATCTGCTTCAGGCAACCGCTGTTGTAGTGGCACTGCGTCACTGACCACTAGACCAGTCTTCAACCTCTCCCGGTAATCCTCCATTTCTATTCTGTATCGCTCCTTATCTTTAACGGCTTTCTCCTGATACACCTACACATTGCAAAACTGAAGTTATTTATAGCTCAAATTGGATGATTTGAATTCTTATACTAAATGAATAGTCCTTACTGCTTTTTCCGCCTCCTTCAATTTATTCCACAGCTCACCAATCATTCTACTTATCTCTCTATCCTTCCCCGGATGGAGTGGTTTCAGCCTTGCATGCTGCTCCGCAAAGAAAAAGTTGTAGCCACTTCTGTTAGGCTTCGGATGAGCAGGATCCCTCCTTTTTATCTCAGACTTCTTTCTTCTGCGCCGACGCTGCTGGACGCCAGGTGTAGCTGAAACACTGTCATTTCTGTTAACCAATGCGCCAAAGTTCTGTGTGACTGGTGGAACTTCCTGTGCTGGATTCCGTGGAGACTGATAAAGTACACCTCTAAGCTTCGTCGAGCCTCTGATGACAGTAACAAGATATCCGTTTTCGAATTTCCCATCAATAACCCCTGTCACAGTATCTTGTAATGATGCTGTTGTCCTGGCTGCAACAGGAAATGATACAGAAGAACTGTAATTTCGTTCTCTACTAAGTACGTTAAAAAAAAAAAAAGCAATGAAAAGGAGCGACTAAGCTCGAAATTTGAAAAAAGAAGAAACCTCCAGGCATTTCTGAATTTGTCGGTGTTTGTTGATGCACAGAAGGAGATTCAGCTGACTTCCGTTTAGCTCCTCCCCTTGGAGATGGAAGGGCTGTCACTGAAGGGCTGCGGGAACTTTCTGCAAAATAATTGTTGCATTAGGAAAATTCACAGTACCAAATTCTTTTACTTGTACGAGGTCTAAATGTTCTATGAGCACACCGGAAGCGAGAGGATCCCATGCTAGAGCCTTAAAATAGTAAATTTGTTCGTAGTGGAGAAGCAACGAATGATAATATTTCCGCAGCACAAATGAAGCATTTGTAGCTGTAGATGGAAAGTTGAAAACAGCAGTAACTTCCTTCCATCTTCTATCTCTAATAATCTGCAAAATCCCATTTGATTATAAAATCAGTAAACCATATAGTACGATTTTCAGCGAACAAGATGAACAACGGTTACGTGGGTTTGTGTGTGTGTTTGAGTGTTTCTGTAAACACAATGTTACAGGCTTCCTCTGTATGACCACATTTTTACTGATTGACTACTTATATGACCGAGTCAGATACAATAAAAGATAAACACGCAAGCGCATACAGATAAGCTTTTATTAAGGGCCCATTTGGAAGTGACCTGGGAAGGCCAGAATTACTTCTTCGAAGAAGCACATGAGAGCTGCTACTCCATACAACTACTGAATAAATCACTAAAAGTGATTTCATGGAAAAGAACGTGACAGGTATGGGGAAACACCTCTCATGTGCTTGTAGCCCTCCCATAATCGCTTCCAAACAGGCCCTAAATGCACACCATTTGACTACGGCCAAATTGTTTAGAAGAAAAATAGTTGAAAACGAAAACAAGCTTAAGATTCACACAAGCACCCGATAAATCATAAAACAGAACCTTGATCCTTCAATGTTTTATCAGATTAGTTAAACGTAGTTTTTTCTTACCTTCTCAAGACCGCCACGGGAAGTTACCTCCACAAAGAGCTTATGCAAGTCTAGCTCTTTTCCTCCTATAATAGGGATCCTACAATCACAACACAGAAAATGTCAAGAGCAGGACAGCTACTCAAGAATTTTAAGGCAGATACAGTAGAAAATCGACAACACGAAGCTACTACAAATCTACGAGACAAACAGAGTCCAATGCAAGTCAGCCTTGCCAAAAACTAAACATAAAATCTTGAACCAATCAAGTCGGCCTTGCCTAAAACTAAACCCTACCCATCCTCTCCATGAAAACCACACTAAAGGGTAGTGATGAGCCACCAGAGTTCTAAATGCAAATAAGAAAACCGAGGTTTTTCCATCCCGAAACTGAATTGATGCTTGCCAAAATAAACACCTGAGCGGATGACTGTTAAGTTTTTAACTGTTGCATCATAAAATTGCGAAAGAGCTTGAACCGTCCAGTGGAATAGAATGTATTCTGAACCACATCCATACAGCCATCTGCACCACAAAATTGGTGCAGATGTGTGCCATATCCGACATCCTATACCGCCCGAGTAATCATAAAATTGGCTAGTACATGAAGAATGAATTATTTCAAGGAATCATGATAAGCAAAATTATGCCCTAAAACCATTGTCACCATGAATATGCATGTAGAGAATTTCTGAGAGACAAGAGTAGTACCATATCTAAGAGCTGGATAAAGTTACTTTTCAGTGAGAAGTTCGGAAAACATTTCGTTTAACTTTCAAGTTTGCAAGATGGAAGCATGATCACATTACCAAAAAATCCAATTACTTAATTAATAGAGATTTTGGGAAAAGATGAGATCTTGATCCTTGAACTTTACATATTAATTGGTATCAGCAAAACAAAAAAAAATGACAAGTTGAAGGGAGAGGATAAAAAATTCAAAAGATAAAATCAAACATACATAAACTTGGTTCCCATGGAAGCATGGAGCTTTTCCAAAGTAGACATGAAGAGCTTAGGGTTGGATGCAACTTCCTCAAGTTTAGCAAGTGGTGCCGGGTACTTAATCAAGTGAGACTGAGAGGAGGAAGTTGTGTCTTTCATGGGAAGTGGACTCTTGCTTGAAGTGGCACAAGATGGTGATGCCATTTCCACATCCAAATCTCCCTTCCTTGTTCGACCATTAACCACCCACACCACTCTTTACTTGTTCTTCACTGCATATCATAGCATCATAAATACAAGTGAGTAAAACCGAAAACACAAGGGAGCTGTTATTGACGCTGCAAAACATACGCTATTATTTAGCAAAAAAATAACATAAAAACAAATGCAAAATAATTATTTTGAAATGCTAATTATAATTTTTAATGAAAAGTTGATGTATTTTGAAAACGTTAAATGAGAAAAGAAGAGTGAGTTGAAGATGAACCAATGAGCAATAGTTGTAGGTGAAACTATCTGCATGAAAAATGCAGGAAGGAAATCATGGAACACATCAAGAATATGGCCAAAGAGACAATCCCAGAAATATGAGCGAAATGCCAAAAGTGCACAGGAATAAGACAAAACTGAAGGGAAATGTTAAAAAGCAGTTCTTCCTTTTCTTTTATTAAAACTTAAAAACGAAAGAAACCCAAGAGAAAAAAAATATGCATGTCCTGATTGCAGCAGAAAAACTGAAATCACAGACAGAGAACCTTTGAAGTCCCATACGAACTGATTGAGTTATTAGAAAATATTGATTAACATGTTTATTTTTTTACATATTATACAATTTGTAAATTTAGTCTAATAAATTAGTTTATCTATAATATGATTCAAGTAAACGAAAAACTTAATGAACACTTTGACGGTAACTTTTCAAGTCAATCACTCAAACGTATATGGAATGAGATTAAAAAGATGTATTATAGTATTAAATTAAAACGGTAGGTGTAACAGTATACTCGATATATAGAATAGAAACGGAGAGATGATTCAAAACCCAAGACATAAACAAAGCTGTCACAGCCATAAATTCCAGCATGAGAGTACCAAGGAGGGAGGAGGATGTAAGCAACATAAGAAATGCTCAGACCTTTCAAACATACACAGGCTAAAAAGCAGAAACCCTTTTTAGGCT
>JADOBS010303595.1:0-20688 GCA_015708375.1 Cydonia oblonga | reverse complement strand
GGAATCTCCACAACCACTTAGCAAGTAATGCTTCGTTCCGATTCCTCAAATTCCCCACCCCTAAACCTCCTTCCTCTTTACTTTTAATTACTTTCTCCCATTTTACCAAGTGGTTTTTCTTTCCTTCTTCCACCCCTTCCCAAAGAAACCCTTTCATTAGTTTTTCTAGGCATCCGATCACCCCGCAAGGAATTTTGAACAATGACATGTAGTAATTTGGCAAGCTTCCCAAAACAGATTGAATCAGAGTTAATCTACCTCCTCTGGATAAGAAGGCCTTCTTCCAGCTTTGAAGTCTTTTTTCCATCTTTACTACCACCGGATCCCAAAACTTAAGTGCTCTTGGCCTACCCCAAAGACGGAGTCCCAAATACTTTATAGGCCAAGTACCCACCTCACAACCCCAGGAATCTGCCAACCTATTTAATTTCTTACAATAAGCTATTAGGAGTTTTAACATAAGAGAACTCTTGCACTTAGTCGATTGTAGCCTTCTTTCCTATATTGTGGTAACGATAGGAAAAGGGAAGGCCTCAAAAGAGTTAAAACCCAACAAGTTTAAAGGTCCCATGCAAACTACAACAACAGAGGATTATACTTCATGCTACACTCACAGTTTATCACTCTGCTCCAGACTATGCAAGTAAAAGCACTCAACATGCAAGTAGATCCTAACATATGGTGGGTATCGATTGTTAAAAAGTCACCAGCATTTACCTCTGCTTTATACCCATAATTACTCGAGGCCTCATGGAACTCTTCGTGGACAATACTTTCTCTTCCGGCGTTGCTTATTGAAATCCTGGAAGTACTAGGCTCAGTCTCCGAAATATTTCTGAAATTGTCAAATCCCCTTTCTGCCTCCATTTTCTTAATTGCTGTTTCCTCCTTAGATTTCTTACCGCCAGGGCCTCTTCCATCCTGCACATGAAAGCACAATGTAGAATGTGATACCTAACATTGCAAAAGGAAAATGATATAACGAAATGAGGCAGAGCATAAAGAATCATACAATGGCCTGGCTTTTCATTTCATTCTCTACTTTTTCAGCAGGTAACTTGTATTCATGTTCTCTCTGCTGTCTACGGGCTTCAACACGCATTCTTTTTCTTTCCTTCTCCTTCCTTTCTTCCTCTTCCCTTTGTCTCTTCTTTGATGCCATATCAGCTTCTTTTTTCTTCCTCTCTTCTTCTTTCTTTTTTTTCTGCAGCTCCACTTGCTTCATATTCGCCTGCTCCATTCTTGACCGCTCAAGTTTCAAAGCTTCCTTCTTCATCTTGCGTTCATTCTCTTTCTTTTCTGCAAGACGCTTTGCAGCTTCAGCTGCCTCCAGGGCCTTCACTTTGATGTCCCTCTTTCCTGCAAGAGAGCACAAATAGGTCAAAATACTGAATCAATTCATTCGAAAAAAAGAAGAAACAAAGAAAAGAAAAATATTCCAGAATTTTCACAAGACATTCACAATGATACAAATAAAAAACAAATGAATCACTATCAAGATCCTTACGACAAGTTGAAGTCACCTATAAATTTTTTTTGAAGGATAATAAGGCAACTCAATTTTCATGGGACTTTCAAATATGCACTTTAATTTTTGCTAGATGATCCAAGACATGCATTACCAATTTACAACTCCAAACAAAACATTCCCTAATTCAGTAAAAAACAAAACCATCATCCATACTGTAACCCAGTTTAGACATACGATTATTATCCACACTCGAAAAACAATCATATGGAATATGTACATGTAAGCAACATCCAAAGTTCAAGATTAAGATTACTCGTAAGAAATTACCTGTTACAACTGCAGCTGCTTGTTTCTGTTGAACAAGTGGAATGAAAGAAGTCATGCTGGACACGATATTGTTACGTTTCGGCTCCTGCTCTGACAAACTTGGACCACCTTTTCTCAAACTGGTTTTTCCAGATAATTTTGGTTTACTGAACCTGTTATGAAGTGGTCCAGTGGTCCTCTTAATATCGTTTGTTGCTTGTGAAATGCTCAGGTTCTCCTTATTGTTATATCTTCTCTTGCTGCTGTTTTGGATTCCAAGCCTCTGTTTGAAGCTCTTATGAGTGCCTGTAAAGCTGATTTCAGTGTTCATGGAATCTAGACTAAGTCTATCTGCATATGGTTCAGCTTTAGAAACTGATGCAGGAGGGTTTGGAATCTCAGTAATGTCAGCAAGGGGTACTCTTTGTATTGAGCTATTTAATGCATCTGAAACAATGCCATCTTGGAAAGTATCAGCTACCTCATCTGCATTCTCATTTTCTTCACTGATGCAGGGAAGCTCCGGATTTAAGCTTCCTCGCTTCCTTGAACTGCTAGTCCTTGAACCAGTTATATCCCAAAGTTTCCCAACTGGAGACAGATAAGGTTTCTTAGTATCCCAACTAGATTGACCACTATGATTTAATAGGCAATCAGAATAGGACCTTGCATAAAACGCCTGGCCAACTTCCTCACTCGAGCAACTATGACCATCCCTTAATTGCTTGACAGCATCATTCATGGTCCTCATATCCACACCCTCTAGAAGCCCAGTTGGAACAGACTGGTAGAGATTTGGAATATTATGCATCTTATATGAAGCAGAAGAGCATGCAACTGGAGTTTGCATGCAAGCAGATTGGCACAGCTGCTCCAGAATGCTGGCATGTTCAATTGTAGTGCTTGGAAGGTTCCACTCGTCAAAGCCAACTCCCTTTCCAGCAATGCTTGTTGTTTCATCATCTGTTTGCATAACGAACCCCTCAAGCTCAGGCTTTGTATCATCGGAACCAATCAAATCCAAGGATTGACTACGTGGAGATCCAAAATTACTGGTCCCTTCAAGATCAAATCTCATTTCCTGCATTTCTCTTTGAGCACAAGTCAAATGTTCAGCATGTCCTATTGTAAGATGATTCTCAAGAGTTAATGAAACAGTGTTCTCTTCCATGCATTGACTTTCTGAATCAACGATAATGCTTGGGGGATGTGCTACTCCTGTTTCCTCCATCAAAGAATTTTGAGACCGGCCACCAGTCTGCTTCATCAAACTTAAGATTGATTCTTCAAATTCTTTATCCATGAAAGTGAAAGGTGCATTCCCACTTGTATTCCCGCATCCCAAGCTGATTCTACCCTGTCAGAGACAACCTTATGCATTAGAAAAGATCAAATAAAAGTAGAAGAACAACCTGTCTGATATAAGAGAACAAGTATACAAAAAATCTCAAATAAAACAAAACTACTAAATAGAGTAACATAGATGTAAGTGCCACAGCTTAGCCGAGAGAGAGAGAGAGAGAGATCACTGCACAATAGAAAAGTACCTCTGTCATCTGTGCCTTAGGTGAAGATTCAGACCAATCTATCATGTGGTGATCCTTATTTTGATGTGTTTCTTCGACTGAGATTCTGCTGACATTTGATTTCACAACATCCTCCTGGGAAACTGAAAGTCCTTGAGATTCTAGCATGGCCTTTGGACTATGTTCTACACTTCCCAAGTTCCCACACGCAGAATCTCTACTGACAGTGTAAAAGCCATGTTCTCTCAATTCCAAGGAAGCAGACGGGTAATCAACTGTTTTATGCCCAATCTTTCTTCGTTTATGCTGAGGGCATGAACCCTCCAAAAGAAAGTGATCTTTTGCCTTTGCTTCCTTCTTTTGGCAACTTTCATTAGTGATATGAGAATAATTAACCGATTCCAAGGGTTGATTTGCATGGTTAGACAGCCGAGGTGATATGCCAATAGAACCTGCAAGTGTACCGCCAGTTTTTCTGGCATTATTGGCTGAACCACTGACATTCAAAGAGCGCTCCTGTTGGCCAGAGCTTCTAGATCTTGCAGTTCTACTAGAGGAGATAGCAGTGCCTCTTTCCTTGCTTTGAAAATCACCTATTTTTGCCTCTTCCACTTCACAAGCACTTGTATCAGGAGGTTTGACTACGTTCAGTTCATCACTAGTTTCACCCTGTCAAACACAACCTTATGCATTATAAACGATCAAATAAAAGTAGACAAGAAAATTACGAGCACAATTAAACAGAAAATCTCAAATAGAAGAAGACTACTAAACAAAATATGGGCCACCACTTAGCCGAGAGAGAGCAAGAGAGATCACTGCATAACAGAAAAGTAAGTACCTCTTTAATCTGTGCCTTAGGTGAAGATTCAGAGCTCTCTATCATGTCATTGTCCTCATGTCGAGGCGTTTCTTCAACTGGACTTCTACTAAGAATTGATTTTGCAACATTCTCCCGAGAAAGTGGGCCTTGAGATTCTAGTAAGGCCTTTGGACCATGCTCTACGCTTCCTGTGCTTCCACACAGAGACTCTCTATTGCCACTTTCTAGCAAAGTACTAGTACCTCCATCATTATGATCATAGGATGCCTCTTTTACTGATATGACAGCATTTCCATTTGAAACACTTTTAGAATCCTCTGCAGGGGATTCAGATAAAGCACTATGGAGGTCCTTTCCCTTGACTGAAACTTCCGGATCCCCCAGAAAATTCATCGGCAGGGATGAGTTACAGTTTTCTTGGGAATCAACAGTCATTCCTCCATCCCGTATATCTTCAGTGTGCATCAAGGAAAGAGAACTTTTCTCTGATGACCTTCCCTGCATTCCCTCTTTAAGAGGAGTATAACACCCATTCCTACAGGACTCTTCCACATCATCAAAAATAAGTTGCTTGGGATTCACAAACACATTACAATCAGCTGGCTGCCTTGAGGCTAAAACTTCCACTCCAACTTTAAGCCCAGTACCATCCAATTTTGATCCAGAACCTTCAACCGATACATCAGGATCAATTTCAGTTTCTCCACCAGTTGCAGCTTTAACAAATTCACTGGTTTGAGTACAAGGTACCTCTTTTACCATAGTACTTGACACATCCTGGTGCCTGATTCCTGCAGACCCACGAGTCATTTTCTCTGACAAATGCTTGGTGTTGTTGTTGTTACTTGCCTTTCTACCAGCATAGTGATCTGCATCATTTTCCTTGTCTGAAGAATCTGTATCTGTTGAATTCTCTGCACACAGATCTGGATCACATTGAATTGGAACAGACCTTCCAGCAGATATTTGAGTTCTCTGTGAATCATGAGACTTTTTAGATGCAGCATATGTTGACTGATTAATTCTTTGACCGGATATATTGGCGATGGTGCCTTTCACTATTTTTTCACTCCTACACACAGCTTGTGACCCAGTACTTCTGAAGACATACTCCTCAGAAGAATCCTCCTTACTTGAATGCCTTTCCCCATTTACTGCACAAAACTCAAGATTACTTTGAGCAGGTCGAGACCTTAAAATGGACACTTGAGACCCATGTGCATCATGGAAATCAGGATCTCCTGTAGTCCAACTTAAGGGCTGAGGTGGCTGTGTTGACGTACCGGTGGAATGATGGATTGTACTGCCATCACCCTTCACAGAAACACAGGAAGTATCTACCTTCAGAGAATTGTTAACATCATTTGGGTTTCGGGAAGAACTTCTGGATCTTGTTATTCTGCCACTGTAATCACTGATTCCCTTGCCCCAGCACTCCCCCACTTTTGTTTTCGCTTCACAACTTCCATCAATAACATCACAAGATTTCACCACTTCCACCATTTCGTCAACATGTTTCGGTTGTTGCAATGAATTTCTGACACCATCTTCACTTATGCTGCTGCTTCCCTTTTCCTTGGTAAAATAATCACCTACTTTTGCTTCATTCTCTTGGCGACAATCATTAGTGATATGAGAGCAATTAACCAATTCCAACGGTTTATTTACATGGTTGGACTGCTGAGGTAATATGCCAATAGAATCTGCAAGTGCACCGCCAATTTTTTGGTCAATACAAAACGAGCCACTGACATTCAAAGACCTCTCCTGTTGACCGGAGCTTCTAGATCTTGTAACTCTACCAGAGGAGATGGTAGCACCTCTTTCCTTGCTTCGAAACTCGCCTATTTTTGCTTCTTCCACTTCACAAGCATACTCACTTGTCGCAGGAGGTTTGTATAAGTTCGGTTCATCAACATGGTCAGACTGTAGGGAAGATATCGCACACCCAATTGTTCCACTAGCATACCCAATACCATTGTTCTTATCCAGTGAAAAGCTTTTTTTGGCACTGTTGCGAATTTCCAAAGCTTTTTGTCTGGATTTGGATCTCTGAACTCTAGCCAATGATAGAGCTGGGTCATGGTAAATGTCAGAGGTTCTTGCATCCCTCTGATCTTCAGGAGATGTATTACTCAGATCCTCTTTTCTCGGATCTTGAGGAACACCGTTGGAGGAACATGCGGCATTACTAACAGGGCATTGTGGCAAAGTTGATACCCCATCTCCTGCACCTCTAGCTGGTGATAGAGCTGGATCAATGTCAATGTCTGAGATTCTTGCATCCCTCACATCTTCTGGAGATGTAACACTAGGATCCTCTTCCCTCACATATTGAGGAACGCTTTTGGATACACGCCCAGCATTACCTACGGAGCACTGTGGCAAAACTGACACCTCATCTCCACCACCAAAACCTTGGTCCAAACCATGAAGTTCAGTGCACAAACCATTTGGTAGCTCCCCACCGAGAGTTGTGGGAGCTGGCTTGTCAAACACAGAACAGTGACTACTAAAAGGGATCACAGGCAGCGCGCCACGGAGTGGAACTCCGGAATTCAGCTCTTGTTTGTTCAACACTGTGATGAACAAATCAAAAGATACTTAATTAAGCCATGCACATAAGCACAAGGACATTGTACATGCATACATACATTACACATACAGCATACAAATGTGTGTGTGCAGTATTCCTCGCCATATTCCATTAATGAATCGTTCGAATTGCAAACATATCCCAAATATAAAAATTACAAGCAGGCAAACAGAGGATTAAGAAAGCCAAAACGGTCCAAATTACACCAATAAAAAATGCAATGCAGACAACCAAAGTTTCATTTCTTCGTCGTATAAAAACGTAATTCCCACTAAAACCGAAGCAAAAAAGTTAACAATACTATTCAAACCATGCCCTCAAAAAGTACACAAACACACAATGCAATGTGCAAAGCCTAGGTTTCATTTCTTCATCATCCAATAACGCAATTCCCCCCAAAACCTAAACAAAATAGCAAATTTGAAATCGAAAGCAGCAAAGTTCAATATTTTTATCCAAACAATGTGGAAAACCTAGGTTTCGTTTCTTCATCATCTAAGAATGCAATTCCCCCTAAAACCGAAACAAAATAGCAAAATTCGCAGTCGAAAGCAGCAACATTCAACATTTTTATCCAAGCAATGTGGAAAACCTAGGGCTCTACAGAAATGATAAAAAAGGAAAATACACTCTCAGGGACTGTTTGATTGAAATTAATACGAAAAAACGCATGAAGGATTTAAACCGACGGAGATTAAGGTCGGAAAGTAGTACCATTGTTGGGGTCGGTGGAGGAGCAAAGCCAGGGAGGAGGGGCGATTCCGTCTATTAGGCATTTGGAGGCGAGGTGTTGCTCGAAGAGGAAAGTCTGCTGCTTTGCTTGGTTAACAATCCATTTCTTCCGCTCGAAGATCTGCACCAACAGCTTCTCCATCGTCGCCGATTCAAACTTCGACCATGGATTCAGATTCACCGAGTTGCAGAAAGAGCTGGAGAGAGAGAGAGGAGATGGGTGTTTTTAGCGCGGCTTGGTTTTCAAATTTTCTAAAACAAGTGAAGTGGTCCACCAAGCCCAATAAAAAGTACCCAAAACCCAAGCCCACGACCCGCCTCCGAACCCGCTCCCGGGTGCTCCGTCTTCTTCCCCAAACCCCAACTCTTTCTCTGTACGACTGTCAACCAAAACCCTAAAGCCCTCCTATTCCCGGACAAGGCTTCTCTATCTCTGCAACCAAACACCACTCTCCGGTCTCATTTCTCTGTCCACATCCAATGCCGCCGAACGACGGCGTTCGGTTCACTTCTTCTCCCTCCGTCAAAGTCCCACGCCCTCCCGAACATCGACTCGTGGACCTTCCATTTCTGTTCGCCAGGACCAGAAACTCGTTTGCCCAACTCATCGACTCGCTCAGGACTCGTTCACCTTTCCCAAAGTTCCCTCCTTTGCCTATTCTCTGCTCGGCGTCGCTGTCGCTGAGTCGGTCCCCCGAATCGGCGGAGTCCGAGTCGCGGAACCTGAATGCGGACCGGAGCCAGTTCGTCGGGAAGTCGCCGCTTTTATGCTCGTCGTCGCTATCTCTGGCTCGGCCGGACGAGACGACTCAGTCGCAGCAGAAGGGACACTCGTCGAGTCGGCACGATGAGGAGAGGGTTCTGATAAGCGAGGTGCTGGTGAGGAACAAGGACGGGGAGGAGCTGGAGAGGAAGGACCTTGAAATGGAGGCGTTGGCGGCTCTCAAGGCCTGCCGAGCGAACTCGGCGCTTACTGTGCGGGAGGTCCAGGAGGACGTGCATAGGATCATCGATAGCGGCTATTTCTGCTCCTGCATGCCCGTCGCTGTCGATACAAGGGACGGCATCAGATTGATCTTTCAGGTATCCACATTGTATCTGCATTGTTGTGGAATTGAATTTAGTTATCTGTTTTTCGTTTTTGATTCTAGTGAAGAACTTTGACAAGCATTAGTCTTTATTAATCGCATTCGTTTTGCATTCACTCTTTTTCGTCGAATTTATGTTCTTTTAGCTGTGTTTATGATCTTATTGAATCCGCGTCTTTAAACTAAACGAGTGATTTGGCTCCAAGAAAGAAAATTGAAAATAGAGAGTTAGCATTCATCGATTTGTGTAATTGTTTCGTAGGTGATAAAAACTCGGGTCATAATAATGTATCGAAACATGTTTCCTATGGGACGTAAGAATGACTGATAGTACATATTCTTTGACTGGAGCTAGGTAAAACCAAACCAGGAATTCCAAGGGCTAGTATGTGAAGGAGCAAATGTTCTTCCAGCAAAGTTTCTGAAGGATGCATTCTGTGATGGATATGGTTGGTTTTTCTTCATTGCTCTTACATGGTTACGGGTGTGTGTGGGTGTGTGCATGCATATGTTATTGAAAGATCATTTGCACCTCTGTGGTGGTGCCACTTTCATGACATGGGAGGCCTATATTGATTTTCGGTTTTGGTGTCAAGTTGTGCAGGAAAAGTTATTAATCTTAAGCGTTTGAACGATGTAATAACTTCCATCAATGATTGGTACATGGATCGGGGACTTTTTGCTATGGTTGGTTTCTCTATCAGTTTTCCAATTATTTTCTTTATAATTTCAAAATGTATAAAGTTGGAATTATTTTTTCTTGTGCTTTAGAGTGTAGATTTGGTTAAGTTAGGATTCTACTTTCCCTTGTTTGCGGTCAAGATTTTTCTTAATAGTATGCAATTGTGTTCTTGATTACATTATAGGTTTCAGCAGTTGAGGTTCTCTCAGGTGGTATTCTTAAGTTACAAGTGTCAGAAACTGAGGTCAATAATATCTCCATACGATTCCTTGACAGGAAGACGTAAGCTCCTGCCTTAACTGAGTTTTCATTTACAGATAAACTTGAAACTAGAGTTTTCATGGAAAGGTGGCAACTACAGCATTTCTTCACTAATTCTTCTTTTCTCTTCTTAGGGGTGAACCAACCATAGGGAAGACAAAGCCCGAAACAATACTTCGCCAACTTACTACCAAGAAGGGCCAGGTACTGTTGCATACACAAAGCAATAATTTTTAGTTGATATTCGGGAACAGTGTGCTTACATGTCGGGATTTCCTATGTAGGTCTACAGTATGCTACAGGGGAAAAGAGATGTGGAGACCGTATTGACTATGGGACTTATGGAAGATGTTAGCATCATTCCCCAACCAGCAGGTGGAAAAGAAAATTTCAGTTTTATTATTTTAGGCAAATAATTTTGTTTGAAATTATATTTCAGAATGTTAGGTTATGTTCAATTTTCATAATAGTCAACCCCTAAGGATGTTGCTTATGCGGAAACTTATGGAATCAAATATTAACAAATAGAAACATTATCTGGTGCATAATATTATAAAATTTTCTGGTGTTGCGAATTCTGTGATGCGGACTTGTATACACTGTGATGGAGTACTCTATAGTCTTAGATAGGGGTTAATGTTCAATAAACCCATTAGTTGAACAAGTGGAACTTTTCTGTTAGTCGGTAACAGTCTACTGTGATTGTCCTCATTTCGGTAGGATTCTGGTAGCCTTGAATCCTAATAGTCACATCAATATGGTCATCCATGGTAGACTGCTGTCTCTGATTGTTCAACCCTTTGTAGGACTAATGATGTCCGACATTGGCATTTATGCTTATGGCCCCATCTATATCTGTAGAAATGATGCTAATTATTTATACATGTTTGTGTGATGATATTGATTGTAATTGAATGCTTTAAATAATGAAAATTTGTAGATGCTGGTAAGGTTGATATCACAATGAATTGTGTTGAGCGACCAAGTGGAGGGTTTTCTGCTGGTGGTGGTATATCAAGTGGGTAGGTCAAATTAGTGGAAAATACAAATTGAAATCTTTGAGTTTATCTTTCAGATATTGTGGTACAAAAATCTTAACTTCTATTCTTTAATTTCAGAATTACAAGCGGCCCTCTATCAGGACTCATTGGAAGGTAATCTTACTGCACATGTAGTTTTCCAGTTTTAGATGCCTCCCTCTATTCCTTTCTCCAGTTTACATGCTTCTTTCTTCTTCTGTTCCCCAGTTTGCATGCTTTCTTCTTTTTCAGTTCCCAGTTTACATGCTTAATATTGTCGACATAGTCGGATGAGTTATTCATGATGTTATGTGTGTGCATTAAGTATATTCATGTAATGGAACCTGTCTACATCTAAGGCGCAAATTATGTGTTTGGCAAATTAAATGTGGGTTGATTAGCTTCTGATTTGACTTTAATCAGAAATTGATAATTATCTAGTTTTGTGCCTTTATGGATTGGAAAGAAGCATGTTAATCTTTTGGACCATTTGCATCAGTATGAAATCTTTTGTTGACAGACTTAACATAGGGAAGAGCCTGGCTTTCTGAAATTTAAAATTGTAAAGATGTAGGTGAACAAAAATTTTAGACTGATACTCGAAGGGAGTACCTGTACAAGATTATGTAGCATCAGAGCTTACTAAAACTGGTTACGATAATTAACCCTCGCGAGTTGATAGTAATGCAGCTCTGTGAGTATTTGACAATTTGCATTGTAACATTTAAATACTTAGATTGTCAGGGTACTAACAATCCTAACTGTTTAACGATGGTGGTGCTGCTTTTTTAACGTATAGGTCTCCTCATATGCATTTATATTCTCTGCTTTTGCAAAAATATTTACTTAATAATCTGATATCTAATTATTTTAGTTCTTTTGAAAAAGGAAATGGTAATCTATTACTATCAATGTTATGATTGTCATATATTTCTGCATAGACCTAAAGACATACATGTGTCACCGCCAAGTTGTGTTTGCTTTGCCCAAGTCAGCTAGTGTTCCACTCAATTTTTGAAATTTTAAGACTTCATCATTACAGTTTCCCATAAGTTTTTTGTTTGTCTTGCAGCTTTGCATATTCTCATAGGAATCTCTTCGGAAGAAACCAAAAGCTAAATGTTTCTTTAGAGAGGGGCCAGATAGACTCAATTTTTCGCATAAACTACTCAGATCCATGGATTGCGGGAGATGATAAGCGGACATCCAGGACCATAATGGTTCAGGTAGTTTAATGTTATTTTGTACCAAGTATTATCATATGATCCTTCTAACTACTTCAAAATTCTCGATGCTTAGACCCTTGACTGATTCTTCTTCTGCTAGAATTCCAGAACCCCTGGAACACTCATCCATAACCAACTAGATGGTAGTAAGTTGACCGTTGCTCGCATCACGGCGGGTATTGAGTACAGCCGACCAATAAGACCAAAGTTGAGTGGAACAGCTGGGCTTATCTTTCAGGTACTTGTGGTGTTATCATCGCCCCTGTGGTTAGGTTTTCTGTGTTTGCTTGGATACCTTTTAAATTTTTAATACTGGGTGGTTGTCACTTGTAGGGTTCCTTATAAGATTATGTTGACGTGATTGTGTTTTATTTATACTTACAACTGCCATATTCTGGACTATTATTCCAGCATGCTGGTGCTCATGATGAGAAGGGAAATCCTATTATCAAGGATTTCTACGGCAGTCCTCTAACTGCAAGGTTAGTGAGTCTCAAATCAGATAATACCAAACTAATTCAGTTCGGTGTCTTTTCTCGGTACAAATTTAGTTTGGTTGCCATATCTTAGTATAGATTTTTCTGTGATCCGTACTTCTAATCTTCTAGCTCTTTGTTTACCATTTCTTTGTTGTAGTGGCAATACCCATGATGATATGCTACTTGCTAAACTTGAGAGTGTCTACACGGGTTCTGGTGACCGTGGGTCGTCAATGGTTAGTCAACCTGAGTGTGTTCACAATTGTAACTCCCACAATTCCTTTTTCTGATCGGCCACTGTATTTTGATACTCATTTTTGGGTCCTTTTGCAGTGTGTATTCAACATGGAACAAGGACTTCCTGTTTTGCCTGAATGGTTGTATTTCAACAGAATAAATGCTCGTGTAAGGAAAGACGTTGAACTTGGCCCTACTCGTGTTCTTGCAAGGTATGACCAATCTGTATTTGTAGAGGAGCAATCTAATCACAAAACATATCTTTCCCCCAATCCTCCCCCACCTCGCTATTGTAAATGTAGCTTTGAAGTCAAGCTAATGATACTCTTATTTGGTTTTTGACTTTGATATGCTTTGCCCTGCTAGTTTGTCTGGTGGCCATGTGGTTGGTAACTTCCCACCGCATGAAGCATTTGTGATCGGTGGAACAAATAGTGTAAGAGGTTACGAAGAAGGTGCTGTGGGCTCTGGTAGATCTTATGCAGTTGGCTCTGGAGAAATTTCTTTTCCAATGGTATGCAGTGTAAACAGCCTTAGTAAATGAAGTTCCCCGTTATCTCTAGCATGCACTCACAACATCTGATACTGTATGCAACTGCCTCCCCCACCCAATTATTCATGTAAATTTATACACTTGAAGAGACAATTGATTCCTTGATCCGTCATCATGTCCCGGCCTGTTTTCACAGATAGGCCCGGTTGGAGGAGTCATTTTTGCTGACTATGGCACCGATCTTGGGTCAGGCCCCACCGTGCCTGGTATGTTGCTCTTTAGTTTAAATTACTGTTCACAATTGGATCCTTGGAACAATCATTTATGCATACATGTTCAGACTGTTGTCCGCATTTGAATCACCTTTGATTACCAGCTTTGCCATCTGCTCCTCACAGGCAATGTTCTTAGAGGTTGTTATATTCTGTCTTGATCAGGTGATCCCGCGGGGGCTCGGCTTAAGCCTGGAAGTGGGTACGGATATGGAATTGGCATCAGACTGGACTCACCGTTGGGGCCCCTTCGCCTTGAATACGCATTCAACGATAAGCACAGAAAGAGATTTCACTTTGGTATCGGACATCGGAACTAGGGCATCCTGTTATCTTTTAGGTTCCATGTCTTCTAATTCTTTTGTTGTATCTGTTTCTGGGGTTGTACTTGTACATGCTGCTTTTCTTCGCCTGGTGTTTCAGTTTCCATCTTATTATTTTCGTGTTTGCCTAACACTATACCTCACCAAACAACTAAGCCAGGCCACCAAACAGGCCTATGGGGCTTTAAATACTTGGGTTGAGCCGAGCCCAATCCGAAATAAGAAAGTTCAAAACCAGGTTTCCCCATCTCAATTTCCATTTTTCGTGGTGTGTTTACTTTGCTAAACCGTAGTTAATATCAAAACAATGAGTTTACTTTTGATTACGGAGTGTTTATGTATTTTCACAGGAAATAAGGAATTGGATACCTATTTTGGAGGAATTACTATTTGGGAGATGATATCTTGACTAACAACAACAAAGTTTTATCCTACTAACTGGGGTCGGCTGTATGAATCCTAGAATACTGTTGTGCTTAGTTTCGTGCGAAGTCTTCCGTTAGCTCTAGTACTCCATGTCTTTTCTTAGAGTTTCTTTCTAAGTCATCCTAGGTCATCTTTTCTACCTCTTTTGTCTTGAGTCTTTGTCGCATAAATGCATCTTATAACTAGATCATTTGTAGGTCTTTGGTTCACATATCCAAACAATATTAATTGATTTTTTCCTCATCTTATCTTCAATTGTGGTTACTCTTTTTACCACTGATAATCTCATTCTTAATTATGTCCTTTCTCGCGTGCCTACACATCCAACGAAGCATTCTAAGGGAGATGATATCTTGATTCTCATAAATACAAAATAAACGATACTAAAGTGATAAAGAAAAATGAATTACTGAGATTGAAAATAAAAGATTTATCAATTGTGAGAATTGAATTTAATGGCTAAAACACACATATCACTTAGTGTTACTTAACATTGAAGCCACACCCACAATTTGGAAAGAAAGGAATAGGACTTTGGAGCTAGAAAATAATATATAATGGCATGAAAACAATCATCCAGACTGTCCCCTCCTAACCCTTGTTATTGCTCGCAGATGACAGATATCAATCAATTTGCTTGTAAGTAGTAATGCTAATGATAGTCACTTTCATGCGTGGGTGGCTGTCAATCTAAATGCAAGTGAATCTGACGATGCATTAGTTGTGCACGAGAGTGACCATCGATTTCTAACACAAGTGAATTTGACAATGCACCAATGACTGACAATCACATATGCGCATGTTCGTATTGGTAGCCCACCTTATACATGGCCTTCCTTCTATATTATTGAAGGTCCCACCATCGAGATGCGACTTTGAATGCCATTCATTCATCCACCCTCTCCGCTTGTACTCGAAATGCATATGGGAACTAGTAAGTATCTAGGTACCAAATTGGAGTATGATGTGGGTAGCCATACTGTCCTGAAATTGCAGCAAATTTAGTTTGGTTTCTTTTCTCGGTACAAATTTAGTTTGGTTGCCATATCTTAGTATAGATTTTTCTGTGGTCCGTACTTCTAATCTTCTAGCTCTTTGTTGACCATTTCTCTGTTGTAGTGGCAATACCCATGATGATATGCTACTTGCTAAACTTGAGAGTGTCTACACGGGTTCTGGTGACCGTGGGTCATCAATGGTTAGTCAACCTGAGTGTGTTCACAATTGTAACCCCCACAATTCCTTTTTCTGATCGTCCACTGTATTTTGATACTCATTTTTGGGTCCTTTTGCAGTGTGTATTCAACATGGAACAAGGACTTCCTGTTTTGCCTGAATGGTTGTATTTCAACAGAATAAATGCTTGTGCGAGGAAAGACGTTGAACTTGGCCCTACTCGTCTTCTTGCAAGGTATGACCTATCTGTATTTGTAGACAGTCGGAGCAATCTAATCACAAAACATATCTTTCCCCCAATCCTCCCGCACCTCGCTGTTGTAATTGTAGCTTTGAAGTCAAGCTAATGATACTCTCATTTGGTTTTTGACTTTGATCTTTGCCCTGCTAGTTTGTCTGGTGGCCATATGGTTGGTGACTTCCCACCGCATGAAGCATTTGCCATCGGTGGAACAAATAGTGTAAGAGGTTACGAAGAAGGTGCCGTGGTCTCTGGTAGATCTTATGCAGTTGGCTCTGGAGAAATTTCTTTTCCAATGGTATGTAGTGTAAACCGCCTTAGTAAATGAAGTTCCCCATTATCTCTAGCATGCACTCACAACATCTGATACTGCATCATGTCCTGGCCTGTTTTCACAGATAGGGCCGGTTGGACGAGTCATTTTTGCTGACTATGGCACCGATCTTGGGTCAGGCCCCACTGTGCCTGGTATGTCGCTCTTTAGCTTAACTTACTGTTCACAATTGGATCCTTGGAGCGATCACTTACTTATGCATACATGTTCAGACTGTTGTCCGCATTTGAATCACCTTTGATTACCAGCTTTGCCATCTGCTCCTCACAGGCAATGTTCTTAGAGGTTGTTATATTCTGTCTTTATCAGGTGATCCCGCGGGGGCTCGGCTTAAGCCTGGAAGTGGGTACGGATATGGAATTGGCATCAGACTGGACTCACCGTTGGGGCCTCTTCGCCTTGAATACGCATTCAACGATAAGCACAGAAAGAGATTTCACTTTGGCATCGGACATCGGAACTAGGGCATCCTGTTATCTTTTAGGTTCCATGTCTTCTAATTCTTTTGTTGTATCTGTTTCTGGGGTTGTACTTGTACATGCCGCTTGTCTTCGCTTGGTGTTTCAGTTTCCATCTTATTATTTTCGTGTTTGCCTAACACTTTACCTCACCAAACAAGTAAGCCAGGCCACCAAATGGGCACATGGGGCTTTAGATACTTGGGCTGACCCGAGCCCAATTCGAAATAAGAAAGTTCAAAACTAGGTTTCCCCATCTCAATTTGCATTTTGTCATGGTGTGTTTACTTTGCTAAACCGTAGTTAATATCAAAACAATAAGTTTGCTTTTGATTACGGAGTGTTTATGTATTTTCATAGGAAATAAGGAATTCGACACCTATTTTGGAGGAATTACTATTTGGGAGATGATATCTTGACTAACAACAACAAAGTTTTATCCTACTAAGTGAGGTTGGCTGTATGAATCCTAGAATACTGTTGTGCTTAGTTTCGTGTGAAGTCTTCCGTTAGCTCTAGTACTCCATGTCTTTTCTTAGAGTTTCTAAGTCTTCCTAGGTCATCTTTTCTACCTCTTTTGTCTTGAGTCTTTGTCGCATAATTGCATCTTATAACTAGATCATTTGTAGGTCTTTGGTTCACATATCCAAACAATATTAATTGATTTTTTCCTCATCTTATCTTCAATTGCGGCTACTCTTTTTACCTCTGATAACCTCATTCTTAATTATGTCCTTTCTTGCGTGCCCACACATCCAACGAAGCATTCTTAGGAAGATGATATCTTGATTCTCATAAATACAAAATAAACGATACTTAAGTGATAAAGAAAAATGAATTACTGAGATTGAAAATAAAAGATTTATCAATTGTGAAAATTGAATTTAATGGTTAAAACACACATATCACTTAGTGTTACTTAACATTGAAGCCACACCCACAATTTGGAAAGAAAGGAATAAGACTTTGGAGCTAGAAAATAAGATATAATGGCATGAAAACAATCATCCATACTGTCCCCTCCTAACCCTTGTTATTGCTCGGCAGATGACAGATATCAATCAATTTGCTTGTAAGTAGTGATGCTAATGATAGTCACTTTCGTGCACGTGGCTGGCTATCAATCTAAATGTAAGTGAATCTGGCGATGTATTAGTTGTGCACGAGAGTGACTATCGGTTACTAACACAAATGAATTTGACAATGAACCAATGATTGACAATCACATATGCGCATGTTCTTATTGGTAGCCCACCTTATACATGGCCTTCCTTCTATATTATTGAAGGTCCCACCATCGAGATGTGACTTTGAATGCCATTCATTCATCCTCCCTCTCCATTTGTACTCGAAATGCATATGGGAACTAGTAAGTATCTAGGTACCAAATTGGAGTATGATGTGGGTAGCCATACTGATCTGAAATTGCAGCAAATTTGTTTCCCTCTATTTATGTTCCTTCTTCTAACAGTTGCCATACAAAACGTGACATCGATATCATCTATAAGCATAAGAAAAACATTGAACACCTTAATGAACATCTACACATGTAACTCATGAAATGTGGGTCGAGGGAATCACCTCGCCTAATAGGTTCAGTCGAACAAAATCTTACTTACAATCAGCACATGATAAGTGGTATAGATACAAGATGATATATTATTGGTGACACAACAATTCTTTCTAGTCGAATTGAAGCTAATTATTAAATCATTCCATTTCATATTTTCTACATCGATAAAACGTAAATAAAGGTAACACTTGCATAATCTATTATATATCCGTGATGAAATCCAAAATTTCTGCAAATTAACAAGTTTGCTTCAATCTAATATCGATCATAAGCCATCTCCATCTTTAATTGGATGGCCACAAGTCTTGTTCTTCTGTTTTTGCCATCAATTAGCTTGTCACGACCAGTACTATTTATGATATAATTTTTT
Source organism: Cydonia oblonga (assembly GCA_015708375.1). Lineage (NCBI taxonomy): Eukaryota > Viridiplantae > Streptophyta > Magnoliopsida > Rosales > Rosaceae > Cydonia > Cydonia oblonga. The sequence goes on along the minus strand of JADOBS010303595.1, from coordinate 2,576 downwards.
AGGAAAAAAAGAAAATGATTAGCTTGATGCGGTATTTTAGTATGCTTCGATGTATTCTATACCGAGATCTTAGTGATTAAATTCTTGGTTAAGAATTCAATCTCTAAAATATAATGACTAGAGTTTGGGTCAATCTACTATCTATCATAAGCTATCTCCATGTTTAATTGGATGGCCACAAGTCTTGTTCTTCTGTTTTTGCCATCAGTTAGCTATAAATCCTTCACCAGCACTCTGTATAGTATTTGTTTAGGGAATAAAAAGGAGCTAACTATTCTTCTTGTTCAATTTTTAAATTTAAAGGATTAATACTTCTCGATGTAAAATACTCTAGAGCGTGCTAGAACTTTTGCTTTCTTGTTATACTAATTAATTAATCAATTGACTCACGACAAGAAATTTTGACAAATGCCAATACGAGTGTCGGCTCAATACGTAGGCAATTTTTAATTTACCCATACTATGTATAAATGAATGAGAGAGAGAGAGAGAGAGAGAGAGAGAGAGAGAGAGAGGAACAGTAACGTTGTTGTGCATGTAAAAGCATGAAACAAGCAAACAGAGATGAGACGAGGACAATCTCCCTATCTCTCTCTGCTCGTTGGGAGTCAAGTTGGCCGACCATGGCCCGCCCATCAAAGCAAATGCTGGGTTTGGATCCAAACCATTTGTTTCCCAAAACCACAGAAAATTATAACCAAAATATTATCATTGTATATAATTCTTATAAATTATTAAAAATAATATAGTAGCTGTGCATGCAAATTGCAATGGATGGTTGTACAATGAGTTGACGTGCGAGATTAAGAAACGAACAAATTAAATATAAACTAATATAATTTTATTAAGTAAACGAAATATTATTATGACGGCTACATAATTTAAGAGGCTACATTGTGAATGACTTAATTCTTAAACTAAATTACAAGCTTTATTTATATAGCATTAAACCTAAGAAACCCTAATGCGTAAATGCCAAAAATACCGTACTACAAAATCAAATCAAATCTCTAATTAATTTCCTAAATAAACCTAATAAATTTCAACACCCCTCATCAAACTCATGGCAATACACGTCATGAGGTTGCCAACAAGCAGATGCTGATGCAAGCTCCGTTAGGCAAACACGACAAGGCAAGTTCCGTTAGGCGGACACGACAAGGCAAGTTCTGTTAAGTGGACAAGGCAAGACAAGAGAGCAAATAATCAAGCAAGCGAAAGAAATCCAAGCGGTGCAAGTGCAAGATTCCAAAGCCAATGTGAACTTCCGAACCAACTTCATGACAAACTGATACGCAGCGAACAAATGGATGAACAAATTGATACCCATCTAGAACAGATTAAATTCCGAAGAATCGAACTTGCTCTGATACCAAGTTGAATATCAAAGTGCGCAATTAACAAACGAACAAACTGAATATAAACTAATATAATTTTATTAAGTGAACGAAATATTGCCATGACAGCTACATAACCCAAGAGGCTACATTATGAATAACTTAATTCTCAAACTAAATTACAAGCTCTATTTATAGAGCAATAAACCTAAGAAACCATAATGTGTAAATGTCAAAAATACCCTATTACAAAATCAAATCAAATCTCTAATTAATTTCCTAAATAAACCTAATAAATTTCAACACGATGTACAATCTCTCTCTCTCTCTCTCACATGAATGAGAAGCAGGAGGAATGGGATTATGGGGGACAACCTCCACAACCCTAATTACCAACTTTGTCTTTTGCCTTATTTTTCCTTTCTTTTCTTATCCTTCATCACAGTTGAGTATCTTGGGTTGTTGAGAGGTAATTTTCTTCTTTTTTCACATAGCTGGTAGTATTTACACATAATTGTATGAAAAATGCTAAAGAGATCGTTTTTTTAGATCATATTTTATAAACCACATAATATTTGATTGTTAAACTCAACACAAAAATCTCATACCAGACTCTATTTTAATAATTTAAAGAAGAAATACAACCACTAGTGCCACATCATGAGATCTAAAAATGTAGTCTAAAAAGATAATTCTTTAGCATTACTCCGTTTGTACACTGTTCAATAAATGACTTGTCCTTTCAAGTCCCAAGATTATCTCTCTCTCTTCTTTAGCATATTTTGTCACTGTTTAGTCACACCTCACAAGTGATTTCTTGTCTCTCCTTTTTACTCAGTTGGGTTGCTTTATCAACCTTGATTTTTGACATTTCTTTTAACCCTACATACTCGAGAGCAACTGAGCACTCAAATTTTCCGGTCAATTATAAAAGTTTGATTCGTTTACTATTGGTGTCATATTCAATTTTTAGCCTCATTAACATTGCGGTTTTCTGTGTTAATAATACTAATCCATATAGATAATAATTTACGTATATTTACACAAAATACTACAAAATCAATAAACCCGTAACATAAAAGTTTTTCTCCTCCACCCTCACACTGCACTTCTCCTTTTTGAGTTGGTGGTTTTGTTCAATAGGTCTCCACTCTCCACCTTATCATTACCTTTTGGTTCTCTCTCTCTCTCTCTCTCTCTCTCTCTCTCTCTCTCTCTCTCTTCTGTGCGTATACTGTA
>JADOBS010303594.1:0-20668 GCA_015708375.1 Cydonia oblonga | reverse complement strand
TTGCAGAAAATCCGAAGGAAGAGAGAGGGAGAGATACGGGAGAGGTGAGAGAAAGAGAGAGTTATTGTTTTTGGTGTGTTGTACACTCCCTAGCCACAACATTGACCAAGGTTTAGGAATTTTTTTTTTTTTTTAAAACTATAGGAAATTATAAAATGAAATTTATAATTTAGTTTAGGTCACAAACGTACCTTAATAACGATAAGGGCAAAATCGTCATTTCACGTCCTCGGGGAATTACTTTGGGACGGGCTGTGACAATTTTTTCTATTTTCAATTTTAAAAATCAATAAAAAAAATAGTTTTGGGACCTAATTAAGTGTAGGGTCACATCCATTTGTCTTGCAACATTTTCTCATGATCACACAAAATATTTCTAAAAACTAAAAATTTGAATTTTTTCACAAAGAACTATGAGCTATAACCCATGTTTTCCAGTTGATTTTAGGAATTTTAAGAAGAATCTTTATAAGCCGAAAGTCGAGTCATTCGCGTCGAGACTACATGTTTTCTCAAATTGATTTAATACATTTCGTAGATTTTCAATCAATAAAATTATATTTTAGGGACGCTATATTAGTTTATACTATTTTTCTATTTTTCAACTTGAAAAATCAATAAAAAAAAAACAGTTTCAAGATCTAATTAATTGCGGGATCACATCCAAAGGTCTTGCAACATTTTCTTTAGCTCTCACGCAAAATATTTCGTTAAACCAAAAATTTTCATTTTTTTACAAAACCTGTGAGTTACACTTACAACCCTTATTTTCCAATTGATTTTGGAAATTTTAACAAGAATCATTATAAGTCAAAATTCGAGTAATTCCGTTGATTTTAACCAATAAAATTATAAATTAGAGACACTCAATTAGTTTAAATTATTTTTCTACTTTAAAAATAAATCAAAAATAGTTTCGGGACCGAATTAATTGCAGGATCACATTCATAGGTCTTGCAACATTTTCTTGAATTCTCATGCAAATCATTTTGTAACATCCCACATCGCCTAGGGGAGTGAATCCTCTAAGCTTTATATGTACATTCTCATCTCCATTTAGCACAAGACCTTTTGGGAACTTACTGGCTTCGGGTTCCATCGGAACTCCGAAGTTAAGCGAGTTCGCACGAGAGCAATCCCAGGATGGGTGACCCATTGGGAAGTTCTCGTGTGAGTTCCCATAAACAAAACCGTGAGGGCGTGGTCGGGGCCCAAAGCGGACAATATCGTCCTACGGCGGAGTCGAGCCAGGGATGTGGTGGGGTCCGGGCGGGGATGTGACAATTTTGTTAAACTAAAAATTTCAATTTTTTCACAAAAAAGCTGTGCATTATAACCCACGTTTTCCCATCTATTTTGGGAATTTTAAGAAGAATCATTATAAGCCAAAAATTTAGTCATTCTTATTGAGACTACATGTTTTCTCAAATTAATTACGACATTCCGTAGATTTTTGACCGATAAAAGTACATTTTAGGAATACTCTATTAGTTTAATTATTTATTTATCTTTCCACTTAAAAAATTAATAAAAAAACTAGTTTCGGGACTTATTTAATTGCAAGATCACATCCAAAGGTCTTGCAACATTTTCTAGAACTCTTATGCAAAATATTTCATAAAACTAAAAATTTCAATTTTAATAAAATTGTGAGTTATAACCCACATTTTCCAATCGATTTTGAAAATTTTAACAAGAATCATTACAAAACCGAAATTTGAGTAATTTCGTAGATTTTCGACCGATAAAATTATAATTTCGGGACATTCAATTAGTTTATGTTATTTTTTCTATTTTTTAATTTTAAAAATAAATAAAAAATAGTTTCGAAACCTAATTAATTGCAGGATCACATCCCTAGGTCTTGCAACATTTGCTTGAACTCTCACACAAAATATTTCTAGAAACCAAAAATTGTGAGGTATAACCTACATTTTCCAATAGAGTTTGAGAATTTAACAAGAACTGTTATAAGCCAAAATCAAGTCATTCTCACCGAAACAACATGTTTTCTCAAATTCATTTACGACATTCCGTAGTTTTTGCCCAATAAAATTATATTTTAGGGACACTATTAGTTTATTTTTATTTTTATTTTTTTATTTTTTTTAACAAACGATATTATCAACATTATGGGGGGTTGGCTTAGCCTTATAATAGGCTAGCAATAATGTGGTTCAAAATTTCCTTTGTTGAGAATCGAACCTAAGACCTCTCACTTACAAGTGAAGAGGAATACCACTAGACCGTAATAATAAATGACACCATTAGTTTATATTATTTTTCTATTTTTCAACTTTAAAAATCAATAGGAAATAGTTTCGAGACCTAATCAATTGAAGGATCACATCCAAAGGTCTTGCAACATTTTCCTTGACTCTTACGCAAAATATTCCGTAAACTAAAAAAATTTCAATTTTTTACAAAAACTGTGAGTTATAACCCACGTTTTCCAATCGATTCTGGAAATTTTAACAAGAATCATTATAAACCAAAATTCAAGTCATTCTCATCGAGGCTACATGTTTCTCAAATTAATTTACGACATTCCGTAGATTTTTTACCTGTACAATTATATTTTAGTGACACTCCATGTAACATCCCACATCGCCCAGGGAAGTGATCCTCATATGTATATTCCCATCCCTACCTAGCACGAGGCCTTTTGGGAGCTCACTGGCTTCAGAGTTCATCGGAACTCCGAAGTTAAGCAAGTAGCGCACGAGAGCACTCCCATGATGGGTGGCCCACTGAGAAGTTCTTGTGTGAGTTCCCAGAAACAAAACCGTGAGGGCGTGGTCGGGGCCCAAAACGGACAATATCGTGCTACGGTGGTGGAGCGGGCCCGGGATGTGGTGGACCCCGGGCCGGGATGCGACACTCCATTAGTTTACATAATTTTTTTATTTTCCAACTTTAAAAATCAATATAATAGTTTTGGGAACTAATTAATTGCAGAATCACATCCAAATGTATGGCAAGATTTTCCTTAATTCCCTCGCAAAATATTTCAAAAACTAAAATTTCAATTTTTTCACAAAAACTGTGAGTTACAACTCACGTTTTCCAATCGATTTTGATAGTTTTTACAAGCATCATTGTTAGTCAAAATTCAAGTTATTATCGCCGCACCACATATTTTTCTAAAATTGATTTTGGTATTTCCGAAAATTTTTCGCCACACCACATGTTTCCAAAATTAACTCAGGAGATTCCGAAGATATCAATATATTAACTTAATGGGGACCTGCTATCGATTTATATTTTTTTCTTTCTATTATTCAACTTTAAAAATAATAAAAAAGTTTCACAACCCACTTAATGGTAAGATCACATCGGAACCCACGTTTCCAATCAATTTTGAGAATTTTAGCAAGAATCAGTATAAAGCCAAAATTTAAATTATTCTCCTCAAAACCACATGTTTTCTCAAATTAATTTACGACATTTCCGTAGATTTTTTACCGATAAAATTATATTTTTAGCGACACTCTATTAGTTTATATTAATATTTTATTTTCAACTTAAATAATCAATAAAAATAGTTTCGAGATCTTATTAATTGTAGGTCCACATTCATAGGTCTTGCAACATTTTCTTGAACTCTCACGCAAAATATTTCTAAAAACTAAAAATTTCAAATTTTTTCCTCAAAAACTATGAGTTATAATTCACATTTTCCAATCGATTTTGAGAATTTAACAAGAATTATTCTAAGTCAAAATTTGAGTCATTCTCATTGAGACTACATGTTTTCTCAAATTAATTTACGACATCTAGTAGATTTTTTACCGATAAAGTTATATTTCAGGGACACTTTGTTAGTTTATATTATTTTTTTCTATTTTCAACTTTAAAAATCAATAAAAAAAATAGTTTTGTGACCTATTTAAGTGTAGGATCACATCCATAGGCCTTGCAACATTTTCTTAAACTCTCATGCAAAATATTTCTAAAAACTAAAATTTTGAACTTTTTCACAAAAATAAACTGTGAGCTAAGTCTTGCAACATTTTCCTTAACTCTCACACAAAATATTTTGTTAAATTGAAAATTTTAAATGTTTTTACAAAACCTCTGAGTTATAACTCTTGTTTTCCAATTGGTTTTGGGAATTTTAACAAGAATCATTATAAGCCAAAATTTGAGTCATTCCGTTGATTTTTGACTAATATAATTATAAATTAGGGACACTCAATTACTTTAGATTATTTTTTATATTTTTCAACTTTAAAAATAAATAAAAAATAATTTTGAGACCCAATTAATTGCAAGATCACGTTCATAGGTCTTGCAACATTTTCTTGAACTCTCACACAAAAGATTTTGTTAAACTAAAAACTTCAATTTTTTTTCACAAAAAACTGTGCGTTATAACCCACGTTTTGAATTTTCCAATCCATTTTGGGGATTTTAAGAAGAATCGTTATAAGCCAAAATTCGAGTCATTCTCATCATGATTAAATGTTTTCTCAACTTAATTACGACATTCCGTAGAATTTTGACTGAAAAGTTACATTTTAGGGGCACTCTATTAGTATCAAGAAAAAATAGTTCCGGGACCTAATTAATTGCAGGATCACATTCAAAGGTCTTGAAACATTTTCCTTAATTCTTACACAAAATATTTCCTAAAACAAAAATTTTGAGTTTTTACAAAAACTGTGAGTTATAACCCACGTTTTCCAATCAATTTTGAAAATTTTAACAAGAATCATTATAAACCAAAGTTCGAGTCATTCCGTAGATTTTCAACAGATAAAATTATAATTTAGGGACATTGAATTAGTTTATATTATATTTTGTATTTTTCAACTTTAAAAATAAATAAATAAATAGTTTCGGGACTTAATTAATTGTAGGATCATATCCATAGGTCTTGCAACATTTGCTTGAACTCTCACACAAAATCTTTCTAGAAACTAAAAATTTCAAATTTTCAGAAAAATTGTGAGGTATAACCCACGTTTTCCCATCGAGTTTGAGAATTTTAACAATAATTATTATAAGCCAAAATCGAGTCATTCTCACTGAGACAACATGTTTTCTCTAATTAATTTGCCACATTCCATAGTTTTTGACCGATACAATTATATTTTAGGGACACATTCCATAGTTTTTTTTTTTGTTGAACGAATGATATTATGTACATTATGAAGGGTTGGCTTAGCCTCACAATAGGCAAGCAACAATGTGGTTCAAATTCACATTTGTCGATAATCGAATCTAAGACCTCTCACTTACAAGTGAAAAGAAATACCACTAGACCGTAGTACTAAGTGACACTATTAGTTTATATTATTTTTCTATTTTTCAACTTTAAAAATCAATAAAAAATAGTTTCAAGACCTAATCAATTGTAGGATCACATCCAAAGGTATTGCAACATTTCCCTTAACTCTCACGCAAAATATTCCGTAAACTACAAATTTCAATTTTCTTACAAAAACTATGAGTTATACCCACATTTTCCAATAGATTTGGGAATTTTGACAAGAATCATTATAAGCCAAAATTCAAGTCATTCTCATCGAGATTACATGTTTTCTCAAATGAGTTTACAACATTCCGTACATTTTTACCAATAAAATTATATTTTAGGGACACTCCATTAGTTTATATTATATTTTGTATTTTACAACTTTAAAATTCAATAAAAATAGTTTCGGAACCTAATTAATTCCAAAATCACATCCAAAGGTCTTGTAAGATTTTCCATAATTCTCAGACAAAATATTTCATAAAACTAAAAATTTCAATATTTTCACAAAAACTGTGAGTTATATAACTCACATTTTCCAATCGATTTTGATAGTTTTTTCAAGCATCATTATAAGCCTTGTTTGCAAATTTTTTACAAGATTCATTATAAGCCAAATTCGAATCATTCATTAATTTTAGTACATTCCCAAGATTTTCGACACAAAATATATTTAGGGAGCCCTCTATTATTTTATTTTTATTTTTCTATATTTTTTAAACTTTAGGAATCAATAGAAATAGTCTCGGGACCCAATAAATGGTAATAACATATTCAAAGGTCTTGCAACATTTAACTCCCACACAAAATATTTCCTAAAAATATAGTAGGATCATATCCAAAAATCTTGTAACCATGGGCTATGTGTCCAAGATTCCGACCATCCCCTGTTGGAGGCCAATTCAGGGCCATCAATTAGTTCAAAACTTGACCCACAGTTTTATTGCACATGTTTTTTCTAGGGTTAACCGTACCATCCCTAACAACTTTTCTCTAGTGCACATCACTAATACATATCTTAAACATACTATTCCTAAAGCCTACGGGAAGCATCTAATTACAACTTTGGGGTATCCAATTGGACCTATAAATATTTTATGACGAAAGTTCAAGCCCAGGAGCTCACTTCGTCAACTAGGAGACATCTAGATTCTAGGGAGCTCAAAAGGCCCAAATCATGAAGCATGACAAAGACAAACTCAAGACTTGTTCCATTCTAAGCCGGATTATCAAATGGATATCAGCAAAGCAAAAGTAGAAGACAAACAAAACAAGAATATAATATAAATCAGCCTACATGAATGTGCCGGACAAAAGACATTGCCGAAGTGGGCATAAGCTTGGATCCATAGCTCCGACTGATTCATCTTCTGCGCCGTCTAGTTCCATAAGCTTAGATCAACCCCAAAAAGCCGCAGCTGCAGCAGGGTGGTATTATAGAATTACGGTCCTGCAATGCCAACTCAGTTTTCAAACCTGACAATGGAAAGTAAGATAAGAAGGAATGAAAGAATATGCGTTAAGGGTCAACCTCATTCAGTTAGAAAACAATCCATCTTCACATCTGTTACATCGAGCCGCAGTATCTCTGCTCTACAACTTAAAATTGATCCAATGCTGCAAAAACACAATATTGATCATCAGTGCTTGTTCAAATTTGAGTTAAAGAAATTAAATAATTTAACGCAAATGTATATAACTCTTTCCTTTGCCGTTAAATGAGTTTTCAAGTTTGCGACATTATAAAATGACAGAGAAGGCCATTCTAAATTTCTAATGAACAGAACACACAGAATGGAGTTGCCAGCCACTAAATAGAAGGGATCTCTACAGATCCTCCATTTTGTGATCGAGACAGAACCCTACTCTCTCAAGTTCAAGGTGATCAAATAAAAAATTATACCTAGGTTGGGTGCGTCCAAGATCCCCATGAACGAATTCCTTAATGTACGTTCCAGCCTGTGCTTCAAAGACATACATAAGTGCCTTGTTTCGTAAATGTTGATTGTAATTTGATCTTTTCAATCAGTCATAGTGGTAACAGGCAGAAATTCAACTAAATAAGCAAATAATATGGGATCTCTCTGAATTACTAAAAAGGTATTTTTAAAGTTTCTCCCAGCTGAATGAAATACTGATGAGAGCAGTATTAATATGAAAAAAGATTAAATCCAAAATGATTTTTTATTCTCTTTATGACAGTTTCCACATGTTTTCCTAAGCCTTACAGAGAAAAGAAGAGGACAAATATTTAGGAAAATGGAGAGTATTCATTGATTAAGGCTTCTCCTCAAATAAGTATGGAAACCAGAAACACTTGCTTCCGAAACATATTCGATTACCAAAATCCAACCTCTATGATGTGAATATGTAGGCTAACAAAATTTAGTTCAATTCAAGTTTTATTTTCAAGATAATGAGATAATTTACCTGGGTACACAGATGCAAAAGAAAATACTGAGAACTTCCAACAATCTTCTCAATTCTCATCCTAAATTGGAAAATGGAGACTCTGATTTAGATTCAGAGAAAGATTGGAGTCCAAACCAATGTTTGTTCCACAATATTTGAATAATAGACAAACCAATGTATGATCTTTTCTCGTTCTAATGGACTTCGGCGGTGAAGCACCCTGATGGGAGTCCTCTGCTGAATATGCTGTGCAAAATAAACAGATACTGGTAAGGAATCAGCACTAAGATAAGCTTTCCCCAGCCACAGGAACTAGTTAAAAATGTATAGTAAAAAAGGCCCAACAATATGTCATCCTTTAAAGTTGACAATAACCAAGTAGAAAACTATTATGAGGCTCAGAAAACAGCTCACCGTGTCTTTCAGTGAAGATATAAAATGCAAGTCCTCATCCTTGAGAGGGCGAGAAATCCACACTAACGCAACATACTGCTTCTGCATGAAAATTCAAGACAACATAACAAGAGGCCATCAACATGATCTGAAAAGAAGGGTAAGCCGCTGGGGAAGACAAAAAAAAAATGAAGAAGAAAGAAAACCTGTTTCTCTGCTTCCCCTTCACGCATTAGATCCCATGACTGACTATCAACCAGCTTCAGATTTTTCACGCCTACCTGCATGCATATTGTGCTTTTTTGTAATTGTTCAATGACAAGAAACAAAAATTCCAATTTGGCAGTGAGCTCACCAATTTATTTTCCAAGTTATTTATCGCTATTTCCAAACTTTTTACAGAGTCATCAGACGGGACAAGGCGAGCATTTTGTATCTCAAGCAGGAACGGCCTTCCAGAACCCAACATCCTTACCTAAGATATTTACATACTTTAGAATTTGCTAATTGAAATCAAACTGCAGTACAGAAAGGCAGATTTCCATTACATCGATATCTTCTCTTCCGGCAGCATGAAACTTGTAGTTATCACCACGACATATAGGAAGAACGTTGCTACCTAGTATCTCCTACGAAGGAGAACAGAAGTAACAGTCAGCATCTCCAGATCTCCACCACTGTTTCCTGAGCAACAAGCCAAATTAGAAAGATTGTGGCCAGTATTTGGAGTAAATTTTACCTCGACAGATGCTTCTCCCATTCTCTCATCATCAATAATCCAACAGGATTGACTCACATTTCTCGAGTACTGTAAAATAAAAAGTAATTAGCACCAATTACAATACATTTCGTGTTAATGACATCAGCTTAGGGTACAGAGGTAACCATAAGATTAGCTTATGACACAAGTGACAACAAGATTGGCTTATAACACAGAGGCAACCTCAAGATTAAACTGATGTAAGCACTCTGATGTAGATATAACAAAACAATTAAACTCATTTTACTTTCAGATACAAGCAAATAGGTCGACAGTAGATTTCAATATGCCAAGATAAGCCTAACATTTGGTTATACTAAGTTAAGCTAGTTATTTTGAAAAGGAAAAATCACAATTAGCTTACCTTCAGGTATCTCCCACCAACATAGATTTGCGTCCGGTAGCAGAGAAACTCTAAACAGCAAGGTTCACTGGACTAGAAAGGATAAAGTACAAGTAAAATTAGAATAAACATCATAAATGATTTACTAGACTAACTAGGTGATGTACAAGCATGAATAACTTAGACCATTCAGCCCTGATACCAAGTTAATGCTTAAAGTTTGAAACCAAGAAAGGCAGTTCAGTAACTGTACCCATAGTGTACCCATAGTATAACCAAAATTGGACAAGTAACACTCAAATTAAGTTCACTCATGCATCATTATGCCCCATCACATTAAAAAATGGCAATTAAATTCTTCAGATCATTCGAAAAAGTTGGCACTTGGGTAACTAATACCAAACAAAATTCCATGAGTACCTGCTCTAGAGGTAACTTCAGGCACTCAGGAGATTCATTAGCTTGCAAACTCACAAAAGACCTTTCAACAACTGCATCGGCTTCACTTGTCGAAAACCCAGAGCATTTGATGTCATCATTAATTCTGTCCAAACCATTGCCTGAACCTATTAGAATAGCAGTAAAGACACTTCCAAAATCAGGCAGTTGGTATCAAGTCGGTATCAGATGTGGTGCCATTAAAAATGGGGTAACAGCCAATGTGCTACGTGTCAGCATGTAGAGATGCTGGAGACTCGCCTCCCTTAATTACGGTCTAACAATGAGAATTTGAAGTGAAAAAATTATAATGATGAAAAAATAATACATCTTTTTTTTCACTATCAGATAATACTTTTATCTTTTCAAATACTTTGAAAACCAGACATTAACACAGGTTCTCTCGCTTCTATTCAACACCCTGAAACGAGGTGAGAGAATAACAATAGACAGCTTGAAACAAATACTTTTCATTGTAGGCAGATGAAGTATTGGTTTCTAATAAACAAGCCCTGAATTAGTTCTTAAAAGTTAAAACCTATTAAATATTCTCTTTAAAAACCATTGGAAAAAATCATAAAACAAAAGCTAGATGCAGCATCTTCTAACCAATCATTAAGGGATATCGACAGAAAGCATGACCGACAACACCTATCTCCACAAACAGTAGACTGATTCCTCTTTGGGACTCATCACAGAAGGCTTACAAACACAATGCTTGCATATTCCCTAGTTATACATGACAATTTTTTTTCTTAATATGAAACGTTGTCATATTTCTCACTTCAAATCCAACATTCACATTATATGCTATATTAGCGTATAGGTATCAAACAGTACCAAAATAGTGAATAATAACTTTACAAACACATGTTATGTATATAAGTTCCCACTTATGTGCTAGAAATATAACGGCAACAGAAAGCAAGATCCTACTGAATTTGACAAGAAAACTAGAACAAGTGATGGAGTATAAAACTGAACATGCCTGTTTTTCTTCTTTTGCACCCCTCATTAGAACTATCAACTGTTATTGATGCTATACGGTGAGTGTATGTCAAACGGATGCGGAAACTGCTTATGCTGGACTTACAACCCTGCAGAACTTCAAATTATTGAAGATTGCTCTCATACATTTGAAATTGATTATTCCTCTTATGGATCAAATAAAACCCATTGCTCTCAATAAAAATTATAAAACCCCATATTTGTTTTGTCAAATAATGTCATATAGATAACATAATTAGAATCTGAAAGAAGAGAAGCTTTACATACCAACATTGTTTCAAGGATCTCCGTAAGAGAAATTTTTAGAGCATCCTTTGCAGAAATGCATTCAGAGAGTGATTTTCCTTGGAACCAAAGTTCAGATTCAAACTTTCTTTTCATATATAGCCTACAAAAGAAAATACAAAATTACATTGACCTATATAAATAGTTTGTTCAATGAGCTTGTAGACGCTCAAATTTGGATAAACAGATACTTGACTCCAGTCTACAGTTCAGACGTAGAATGTGAACTAGATTTTGTCAACTCACAGAAAACACAAACAAGATTTTTCGCTTTCCCATTTTGTCTACAGTTCAGACGTAGAATGTGAACTGGATGCAGAAGATATAACTAATAGATTATGTAATTTTGAAACTGTCCAAAGTTCAACAGTCAAAGAGCTTTACTGTGAAAGTACATTTCTTACCAAGCAATACGATCATTTTCCTGGATAATTGGAGGTATGGATACTTCAAGAGAAAAGCTGTCAATCTGAAAGCCCTGTTGCCTAATCAGATCGGAAATGGAAACAGCCAATTCGCTGGCACTCTCCCTTTCCACCACCAACTTGTTATCCGCAGAATAAGTGAACTGCAAGATCCCCAAACAAATTCTACAAACTACCGGTTCTCTGACATTACAATCCACCAAATGTTTCTCTGAATCTCCAACAACTGAACTCAAGATTGACCGCGATACTGAAGAACGATAGTAATCATGCTCTCTGATCCCAAATAACCGTAAGATGCATCTGGTGCATACCTACAAGGGAATTTTTTTTCTTTCTTATTAATCTCGGAAACACTTAACTAATGAGGACGTTTGAACCAAACCTACTTAACTACGAATTGAATAATCATCGACTACAAGTGAACGAGCCTCCAAAACATAAAAGTATTAGGTTTAATAAAATGCAGAAGAATCAATATTTGGAAGAATATGACATTTGAAGAAGCCTCCAAAATATAGTGAAACCCTTGAATTAATAGAGGCAAAAGGTAAGAAGAGATAAACTAGGGCAAAAGCAGAGCTTACGCCGGAGGACCATAAGTCTACGACGGCGCGACTAGGCAACCCTCGGACGACGTCGCAGAGAGATTGCGCATTGTCGCCATTAACGGTGGCCTGCGAAGCACCTTGGGTCTCGTTTGCCATTTCGAAAAGCCTCTCAATGGAGTGGATGATTAGTTTGCCACTTCTCAGAACAATACGATGTATATTGTGCCGATAAACCCCAACCCTAAGCTACTCTAGCTTTGTCGAATCACGGGCAAACCGGGCAAGTTATTAGGCCATTTCCAACCGTAAAAAAATTCTTTTAATCTTATGGTTTTGCAAGTAATTATATTTTATTGAATAATGTCAGGTTATATTTTATACCATCTTCAATCGAGAGGTCAAAGAGTCCAAACATAGCCTTTTGACAAAAAATCATTTCCAATTGAGTGGCCAAAGGATCATAGGCCCAAACATAATTTATTATTTTAATTGAATTAATATGATTACTTAAATTAAACTATCATATTAAAATAAGGTTTTCAGATATATTTCGAGTGTCATTTGTCGTCAAATTAATAAGCCTCTAAATTTATTATCTTTATATAATCTCAATAATTTTTTGGATAGGATTTCGAGTGAACATGTCGCTAACGTGAGTAACGCTCTAGATTTCTTATCTTTATGTAATCTCAATAATTTTTCAGATAAGATTTCGAGTGACGGGTGTCGCTAAAGTGAGTAACTCTCCAGATTTCTTATTATTATGTAATCTTAATAATTTTTCTAATAGAATTTCAATTACCACATGTCGAGATGTAATTGGTTGTGCATTTTTAGATAGGATTCTTATTTACGTGTCACTTCTTATTTCAGCTTCCAATGTAAATAAATTGCCTGGATGTTGGGATAGAATTCACACACCTCCAAACACCTTCACTTGTTAGAGAACTACCATTGACACTATTTTACGAGATCCATTTATAAGCCCTGCAAAGAGCTTCGTCTTCTTTTCGGGTCCAAACCCTTCCTTTCATTGCAGATGTGGCCACTTGAAAATTATTGAAAGAACTAAGGAAATATTGTTGGAAGATGTAAGAAAATAGAATGTGAATAATTGAAATAAAATGAGGTAAAATAACCTGGAATGGTGAAAAATATGTGAGAAATGGTGTAAGAATAACTTAGATATTTATAGGAATTTTTTTTTAATTCATCAAAAAAAAAAAAAAAAATCAAATTCCGACTATAACCTAACGGCAACATGACGTCAACTAGTTGCGTCAGGTAGTCATTGGCATTCAAATGGGTTGAGCTGGAAGGCTGATAAAATGTCAAACTTGACATTTTGGCGTTGGAGGACTGGTAAAATGTCAAGCTTGACATTTTGGTGCTAAAGGGCTAACAAAATATCAAGCTTGACATCTTTTGGCCAGCACCTCGGCTAGTTCTCCCATTTTTGGCCAAGTAGGGACCACGAGCCCTTTGACTTAAGTCCTGGTTGGAAACGGTTTTCGTGTCAAAACAGATTATTTTTAACCCTATGACCCTTTCACTAGGTTGGTTGGAGATGGCCTTATATAAACCATGTTTTATGCTTTCTATTCCATTAAACAAAAAAACTTGCATGATAGTCATTTTACCTCTTTAGTGAAAATGAGACACCAGTGTTGACATTAAATACTTGTAAGTTAGATATCAAATTTGAGTTTCATAGACAACAACTTAATACTGAAATATAATTGACGAGTTACAAATTCTTTATTGTTGAGGAATTGAAGATACGTGTGAAGTAGAATATAAACTAAATAAGACACAATATTGACAATGAGCTACAAGTTTAGGGGGAAGAATCTGGCATATACACAAAAGTTAACAACACTATGTCTTCTATACCCTAACTCATGGACAAGGAGGAATTCAGATTCTCTCCTGATCTCGCAGTTAGAAGTCGACAGATCAAGAAATCAAACCATTCAAGAGATAGAGAGAGAAATCCGGACCCTTGATTTGTGTGAAGCAGCCTGATAATATGGGCTAATGGGTTGAGTAATTTGGATATTTGAGTCCGTAGCTACACAAAGATCAGGAGAGAATCTTGATTCAACAAGGAGTACCTACCGACACTATTTTCCCCTCTATCTGCAATTCAGCACCTGCTAGTTGCGGACTCTTGCCGTCCGCGGTGGTTTGGTTTCCAACAAAAAAACAGTGCCTGCAGGGTTCTTTTAGTTCAACCAAACTTAAAGATAATCTCCTTATGCTCTCACACATCACAGAAACTTGAATAATTTGTCACCTGCACAACCTTGTTATTTACAACTATGTCCTATACACCAACACATATGTAGTATGTTAAATGAATTTTTTTTTCAATACTAAATACACCCAAGTTTTTTTTCTTATTGTTTACATTATCCATAGACGTACAAGCAGAGGGCTATCAGACTTCCATAGTCCCCAAATAAAAATAAACAGAAAGTGTTCTACAGGCGCGAAGATAAACCATGTAGGTCCACATAGCCAGAAAGCACCGCCCGGCTTCGTTCTTTCACCTTTGTTTGAAAAATCACCCTGCAGATTTTTACACTGACATTATCTCAAAGTGCTTCTAAATAAATCAATCACAAAGACCGATAAGAGGCAAATGTACCTTAGGCCTTCGAGCCACATTTCAGTGAGCAAAGTTTCACCAGGGTAGACATGTAACAGGAACCGGCCTGATACACACTTGACCAGGTTTGGATCTTCTCCGCAAATGCATTTCACAATTGCCCTGACTGCAAATCCAAGTGTGCACAAGCCATGCAGTATCGGCCGTGCGAACCTTTGATAATGCAGCACAAAAAGGTTAGATAAACTGAGAACTTGGGTTATGATGAAATTGGAAAATCTATGGTACAGGATGCGGCCTTGAATATAAAATGAAAGCAGAATAGCTACAAGTTGTAATTTTCCTCGATCGTAAAACCAAGGTTCTAAAAGACGCTAGGCGCTAGTTGGGCGGTGAGCTGGAGCCTAGCGCCTAGGCAGCTAGGCGGGGTCTAGGCGGGCGCCTAGGCAGACTAGGCTGATTTAAGTAAATCTATTATATTTCATGTAAATAAGTGTTTGTTTATACTTAAAATATATATAATTTCATTCTAAACTACAAAATAGAATGACATATATATTAGGAAGTATTGGAACATAATTAAAACATGGGGAATATGCATATAATGTGGATTCATTTAAGCATTCAACAATCCTCTTACAATTTATTGAAAAAAATAAAATGCAAAATGAAAGTTATCTATTTACTGTCTAAGTGAGTCGCAACCTAGGCGGGTCTAGACGGACTAGGCGGTTGAGGCGGGCGCCTCAGCGGCTCTAGGCGCCATTTCTTAATTTTCAAACGCTTAGGCATTAATCGCGCCTAGGTGGGGATTTTTAGAACAGTGCGTAAAACAAAGCTTTTTTCAAATAAAATGGACCTCATATTGACGATGTTAACCCGTCGCAAAATAAAAAGAAAAAGCTTCAAGAAAGTCCAGCTGTTCAATTTTAGTGTGGAACTCACCCTGCAGCTTTTGCGAACATAGGATCTGAATGCAGAGGATTGTAATCTCCAGATAGCCTATATAGCAATGCCTGTAGAAGGGCATAAAGAAGTAAAATCCCATATTCAAGGAGAATAGATAAGATATCTTATGTAACCATGTCAACTTATAATCTGAATGTATCTAAAGTATAAAATGCACATCTTCGTCACTCACAAAGATGAATATACTCTTTTGTATATGATATCAAAAATCATGTGCATCTTAAAGAAATATTATTTTGGTTTGGAAGCAAGCACAAGTCATTTATAGCTGCCTATTGGTCATTGTAAGCACCAATTGGGAGTTAGGTTGACAACGAAGGGGCGACTAAAAGACTTGAAACATAGCTTTGGTAGAACTTGACGACTCTTAATTCTGCAGGAAAAAGTACCACCTAACTCTTTACATGAGACAGTGACTTTACTTTTTGCAAATAACGAAATAAATGCTACATGCCTGAGATGGCTGTGTACAATCTTCATACACCGCAAAAGGTTGACCTTTTGGGATTGTCGCAGATGCAACCTGGTTTTTTGGATAGGTTGAATACGAATACCGCTGGGATGATTTTGAGAAGCCACCAGCACCTCGCAGAAAAACAGTCGACCTGGAAAGAAACACTCAACCTCCGTCAATTGCTTGACAACATTAGATCATCTATTTCAAATGAGTACTCAGTACTCACCGATTCATGCAATATAGTACACCAGAATCTTTGTCATAACTTTTTGTTTCAATCTCGAGAATAGCAGCTTTACCTGCAAATCAACAGCAAAAATTTGCTAATTATGGCCTTAAAAGAATAAAAAAAAATGAATAGTCCAACTTATTTTGGACCTTCGTATAAGAGATGTGAGCCTTCAAGCGACATATACACATCAAACAGATACACATACATCTCACTTATGCAGATGATTCTGCAAGTTAAAGAAATAATAATACTTCTACTGATAGATACAAACCTTTATCATGGAGTCCAGCAAGAGTCACAGTGTTTTTTAACTGCATAAAACAATGTAACATGGAGCTTATTTTATCTTAGATGAAAAAATTCGACAAGAAACAAAACCAATAAAAAAGACTCCTACCACGGCAATCGCTGAAAGATCGATAAAGATATAAACTATCTACTTCGAATGTTATAAAACCAAGGTCAATGGACAATGGATTAGGTTGATTCCGAAAACTAATGTACTTAATAAGAATTGTTGAATTGGAAGAAGACAATCTCCCTGTACTTAAACCAGTTATTCCATATGCTGGTAAAAAAGTTAAACTAATTCCATGTGAAGAAACCAACTACAGCATATTCAGGCATAACACAAACTATGTATCATATATAGCTTGTTTTCAAAGGCCTTACAACAGCACTTGAAGGCAGTGGCTTGTAGAGTTCTATGTATTGTTGTCCATGCAGCAAGAGTCGCGGATCATATCTGGCGGCAACGAAAACCAGAAATTCCAGTTAGCTTCTCGTCAAGGCAATGTAAATTCAAGCAAGAACTCAGAGAGTATTTTACTCATGAAATTTGTAAGGGGATCTTATCACTGATACTTACTGCAACCCTGGAAGACCAGCACCACCTGGCAGAGATCCGAGCGAGAATAGAGCAGAAAATGTTGGCAAGACCTACCGAAAACAGCAACATTCATTTACGCTACGCAAAATGGATATGTTATGTAAGACACACAAACATACACGCACCTCGCAGCACCGTGTTTTTACAATTTACTCAATGTATTGTGCTAAACAAAACAAATCAAGTCATGATTTAACGAAAGAAAAATCGAATGAATTATTAACACACCGCACCTGGATGAAATTCTGGCCCTTTTCATGGTAAACATATTTCAGCTGGTCGACATCCACGGCATCCCGAGCGCAAGCTCCAATGCCCAACGCATACAGCGCTACATCTCTGCCGAGTTATAAAACATCAGCACAGGCAGTAAGCAAGTAATTAAGCGGCGTTAATTGAGAATTATATATGAATTTAATTATAAAAAAAAAGGAGCTTTCGGAATTGCTGTAATGGAAGTGCTTAAGCTTACCTCTCGGAGTAGGTGTACGTGCGCTGAAGTCCCCATAAAAATATGCGCGCGCAACAAAAAGAGATAGCAAAACGAAGTTATGAGAAAACGAGATTGGAGAGGCAGGCTTAGTGGATCGCAATCGAAAGAATTGCCAGAAAACAAGATTAATTGGAGCGCTGAGAGCTACAGAAACATGCAATTAAACAAGGCGCGAAAAGTACCTCGGGGAATTTGTGAGATTCGATACGAGCGGGATCGAACTCGGACGACGCATCGGACGCCATGTCAACGCTCTCTGTTTCTGCTGTGAATTCTGAGTAAGCTTGGAATGGGATGATGGATGGGGTAGATTATGGTCAGAACAACTGCAGTCAGCGAGGCTGGTCGCGAGATGTTGGCACGCGTACCTATTCCCATTTAATAATGTCACTATGTTCTGGTGTGAGGAATTGTGTCCCCTCCTAAGCAAAGCAAATGATGGGAATTTTTATGACTTACTAACAAGAATCGTTGAATTTTGATCCAACGATTACAATTAGTTAAAAGTGAACATGTTTTTGACATTTGACTGTGCTTCTGATCATATTTTTAAAATTGCTGTAATTTTGCTTGTGACTAAGTCTATATTGCCCTTTATTCGTTTTTTTATTGGTCAACATATCCTTCATCGATTTTAAACCACAAAGAATGCAACATCATCCTAACGACACCTGACATTCTTAAGTTCACTCTCAGATCCATTCTTCAATTGCTACGCCTTGACTAATAAAATTTGGAGGAGTGAAGAACATTTGAAACACCATGTGGTTAAGATTGGAGGAGTTAAGAATATCAGGTGTCGTTAACATTGAGTAAGCTTCAATTCTCGAACACCATGTTTTGACACTTGTAAATACATCACCTAAAGATAGGTGTGATTCCAATGTTACATCAAACTCAATGTTATGAGTGAGTATTTTAACGTTAGATTTGATTTTCACAATTATTTATATCTTCTATTTTCATTCTGCATTATTAATACTATATAGTATTGAAAAGATTATAAGTTCAATACTTAATTATGACTCAACTCCATGTACTTTATTTTTATACTCCGTTAAAACAGAATATTGTATATTATAAAAAAATAAAAAATAAAAAAATTATTTGAACTCAACAATTATCTTTCCACACTCGACTTAAAAATGTTATCCTACAAACTTTCCGGTTAAGCCTGAAAAGATGTTGGGTGTAAAAGGAAAATTGTTAAGAAAATAATCACAACAAAGAAAACCAAACCACGTTTTACCCACCTTTAAACGAGATTGGATGTAAAATGAAAATTGTTGTGAACAAAAAATCACAAGAAATCCACCACCTTCATTCCACGGCAGCAACCGCAAATTCCGTGGTGGTCCGAGCTGCCAAACATGGCAACTACTTTCACCAGTGTCCATCGAGGACAACATTAGGGTTTTGAACCACGAATTGATGAATTGGAGTGGTCGGGAATAAAGATAGCGGGTGCCGGCGATACGACCACCGGAGAGGGTGGAGGCTGCTGTCGAGTGGAATTAACAGCATAAATCAGTAGCCCAAACGAGATGACCAGACCAAATAAGAAACATCCACTCAAAATAAATTCAAATTAAGTCCTCAGTTACAGTCCTGACGACATCGAAAACCCATTCTTCGAAAATTTTGTTTTGATCCCATCTAACAATAACATCAACGTACAAAACCACATATTGCCAGGCAAAAGAGCAGACATCAAAATACATCTGTTTCTGGCAAATCACATTCTATCTTCTCTCTTCCGTGGTGCACAGGTGATGATCTCATCAACTCTAAGAATCATCTCCGCAGCCTCTGTTGCAGACAGCAGCACGGCCTGCTTAACCTTAAACGCTTCTGATATCCCTCGTTCCGCCATGTCTCCTACCTGTCACAATGTTAAAAAATGCCACCCGTCAAATCACCATGAGAGTTCAAAACACTCGACAAGTAATTTCTCCCCATTAACATGTAATGCTTTGCTTTGCATGAGAGATGACAGTACCGCGTAATGGATACGGCATTCCAAAGCTGAGGTCAAACACCACGCTCAATATACAAAAGAAATGTCATACATCTATGATTTTGTTCATTTGTTTTCGTTCTGGTACTTACTGTTCCAGAGATGACATCAATGCCGGAAGTGCATCCTTCTTTCTGGTGCTCCGCACGTAGCTTTGCAATCAACTCAGCACTGTCCAAACCAGCATTGTCAGCAATGATAGTAGGAATGGCCAAGAGTGCCCGCGAGAAAGCTTCAATAGCATGAGATTTCTTTCCAGGCGTTTTCCTAGCCAGCTCATCGACTTCCTTTGCCATTATCATCTCAGGCCATCCACCTCCAAGCAAAACTCTGCTGTCATTGACCGTCTGAGACAGCACGCACAAGGCATCATGCAGAGACCTTTCAGCCTCGTCAAGCACGTGATGGCTGCCAAAGTACAAACATATCATAGCATCATCCAACTAAAAGTAAAAAAGAACCCATTTTAACTCCAGGGCCAGAACAACTGCTTCCTATGTCTTTTTTGGGGAATACTTTATATGTAAATCCTAATTCTAGGTGCTACAAGGAATATCCGTAAGTGGGAAGAAAGGGCAATACAAGCTGACAAGAGTTGCTGTTTCCAATCAGCTAATTACAAAACTGTCAGCCAACACAAGCCACAAAAGTAATACCTGCATACATAATTTCTGGTATTCCAAAGGGCATATGAGTCTGACAGACTCTCAGCCAGTTTAACTATGGCCGCAAATAAGATAAGCTACACATGTATGGTACTCCATTTCATATATTAACTCTCGCATTTCATATACTATCTTTCCCCCACACACACACACGAGGTTAGAATTACATCTGTGTGGGCACAGTAATATTAGCAAGTGCAGAATTGAAATAGAAGAAAACAAAATGTAAATGAAAAATACCTTGCGCCTCTCAGCACTATTGTGCAAGCCTGACCCAGTTCAACTCCAGAAAAGTGGATCAACTTGTCCTCACCAATCATAATTTCCTCAATCAGCTTGCAGTGCCCAAGCTTAACGGACTCTGGGTTATCAAAGGTTGATGCAATTTCACCACCAGTAACTAAGGCCAAACGCTCAATGCCATCAAAATCAGCATGCTCAATTGCAAGTATTCCAGCAT
>JADOBS010303593.1:0-20650 GCA_015708375.1 Cydonia oblonga | reverse complement strand
TGTGATGAATGTTCGAGTGTAGTGAAACGATGAACTACGAATGGCTTGATCCCTGTTTAGGGTACGTAGGTAGTTTAACGAGGAGGTTAGATGCAACCATAAAGTATACGAAAAATTACTACATAATTTGAGGCTTATGTTGTGCTTGGTACATACCCTGGAGGTGGGGTATGTTAGATATACGGGTTTTTGATGATGTCACGTTCGATCCTGGACGTATGTCGGGATCGGGGAGTGACATAATGTGGGTTATTTTGCTATGATTCCAGAAATACAGGTTATTTTGGTTAAGTTTTAGAAATAGCATTCATTTTGTTGTAATTCCAGAAACAGTGTAAGTTATTTTGGTTCAATTTCAGAATTCGTATGGGTTATTTTGCCGTGATTCTAGAAATAATGTGGGCTATTTTGGTTATGTTTTAGAAATAGAGTGAGTTATTTTGCTTTAGTTCCCGAAATAATGTTTATTTTTTTCTGTTCCAGAGATACTGTGAGTTATTTAGGTTCAGATGTAGAAATAGTGTGAAATTTTATTGTAATTCTAGAAATAGTATGTTGTTTTGATTCAGTTTTAGAAATAGTGTCTGTTATTAAACTGAACACTATTTTGTAAACTGACTATTTCTGAAACTGAACACAAGTAGTATACTATTTTTAAAACTGAACCTAGTATCACCAGTCTTATATAATTATATTATGTATCTAAAATTGTCTTGTAACTTTGCTAGTCAAGGTATCTGCCTTAGTCAAATCACATGAAGAAGATGAAGTGACCACTAAAGAAGAGATTTTATGACCGTTACTAGGGGCGGTCACGAACGGGGCCGGGGCCAAATTTGGAGGGACTGGACCCGCTTAAAAGGAGACGAGATGTGCTGGACCGGGTATTGCAAATCTGATTACTGGAGCAGGACTTAACTTGGCCCGTTTCAAATGGGCTGGTTCGGGACAAGTGCACGGGTACTCTTACTTCTTTCTTTTTTTTTTCCAGTTTTAATAGCCACCCCTCCCGAACTCGCTCATCCTCCATGGATGCGCGCATCTCAGCTGCAATCGCCTCATTTGAAGCGTTAATGGGCGCTGATCTTCGTGCAGTTCTAGATTCTACACTCGCAGACATCTGCAAGGCTGTGGATTCTAAACTCCTAGAAATCCGTCGGGAACTTTCTCTGTTACGCCGTGATTTAGCTCTCGCCACTGGGGAGTTTCTGATCCAGCCCCAATGATTTCTGAGGATGTTGCATTCATCGATCTGGTCACAGAACAATTCCAAGAGTCGAATAGCCCGACAGAGACACTAGCACACCGCGAATCTCCTCGGCAACACCCATTGATTATGTTTTGTCGTTGCTCTCGTCATCCCCGTTATTACGAGTAATAGAAAATTCTCCTCTCAAGAGACAGTCGAACTTGAACGCTTCAATGGCAGCCCACTCCAACAATAGCAACTAATATTTGAGCAACCAGGAAGCTCCAACAAGTGTGCAGGGTCTGGATTTTGCTCCAACCCTGATATCTGCTATCAACGTTACGGGCGATCTTCGGTTTCAGAAGGAGCGAAAAAGGGTGAAGATGCGCAGATCGGAGACAGAGGCATCATGAGAGAGAGAAAAAGAAAGAGAGAGAGAGACTGGGGGCGAGAAAGGAGATTGAGAATCGACAGATCCGAAAGGGAGGATTGAGGAGATGAGAGTTTTCAAGAAGTGCGAGAAAATAGGAGAGGAATGAGAATATTTTACAAAGTGGCCGGTCCGGGTATCCATTTTTCTATACTTCTAGAACCGGCCCGCCCCTAAAATTTCATCTCACCATCCCACCCTGCTCCGTTTCTCTTATTAAAAATTTGGAACTGGGCCGTACCCGTTCCGAACCTTGATTACCCGCCCCGACCCTCAGTTCCTATACCGTTTGTCCACCCCTGACCGTTACACAGAAAGGTACACTACATGTCACTATATAAATAGTGTGATATGTGTTAAAAAATTAATAACTTAAAAAATAAAATTTTTGATCACTTCTATAAAAATACGTGGTCTATCACTCGTGTTCCTATTAGAATAAAAAATTTCTAGTTACGAAGGGCATGAAAAAGATGAAAGTGGCATGAAGAAGATGAAGTGGCCACTTTAAAATTTGAGAGGAAACCATAGCGGCTTAATCATTTTCCAATCTCCAAGTTTGACCAAAGCCTTTTACTATTTTTGTATTTTTATTATCATCATCATCAACCTTTGGCTATTACGGCAAATCTAGTGAACATTCCATCATTTCTTGACGTTTGCAATTTTTAAATTTTGCATTTTTTTTCATGAAAATCTAAATTTCAAATCCGGTAAAGCTATTATGCTTTTACCTTATCCCGGGCCTAGGTGTTTTCCTAGCTTTAGTTGCCGACAACTTCCAGGAGTTCTATAGCTAGCCAAGTGGGCGAGTGCTCTGCGTGGCTATGGCTGGAGGAAGAGCAAATTAGCTTCATGACTTCCTGGCTAAAAAAGAACTCCAAAGCCAATGCCAGGGTCGTCGAGGTATTCGCCAATCTCCGCAACGTTTGTCAAGCCAAGGAGAAGCGGCTGCTCTACCAGATCGACGCTACCCATAAAAAAATTTCCCACCTCTATGCCAGGATTCTGGAGGTGGGGAAAATCCAGGATGATTCTAGCGCTAGTATTCAGGATTCAGAGATGGAGGAAGACAAAGGGCGTAGAGCTCAACGAGAAGAGAATTCACACCCAGTGTGGAGACGACCTCCATGGGCGCACAGCTCAGCAGTAACAATGATATTCAAGTCATCAAACCTGACTAATACAGGGGTAAAATTGGAAGCTCAACAAATTATTTTGTTTGGGGCAATCTTATTGGGCTAGTTTTGATATTAGATTTTATCCTAACCATTAAATAAAGTTATTACTTAGTTTTTATTTTTATTTTTTATTTTTGGTTAAAATCTAAAGTATTGATATTGTAGCTTATTTTATCTGACTAAGGGGAAGGGGCCGGCGACAAGGAGAGATTGTAGAGAGATATGTGTTTGTAGAATCGTAGGGGAATGTGTGTGTTATTCCCTCCTACGTAGTGCATTTATTTATAGTAATAAGAGGGAGAAGAATTCCTTCATCCCCAAGGAATACAAGTCCATATAGGAAATAATAATTAGAATCAAATCTAATCTAGAATTTACACAATCACACTTAAACTAGGAAAGTCCATAACACTCCCCTTTGAGTGTGTAAATACTCAAGGTAGATTCAGCATCATGTAGAAGTTGAGGAAGTTGAGGATGTCGACTCGTCGGCATTGATTTTGGGAACAACGCTATTCTTAATAAGGTAGGAACTTGCATAAAGAAGTAAGTCTCACTAAAAAACCCTAAGGCCATGGCAAAAAACCCGAGTAGGGACAAAATTCATAGTCTAAGGAAAAATGCGTGAGCAATGCAAAGTCAAAAGAAATGTCTTTGGGGCGTCATCAGGGATATGATCAACCCAAGGTGGGCGCCTTGTTAAAACCTAGTTAGGTATAGCAAAAACCCAGTGGGAAAAATGCTTCTAATCGTAGGGAAATGAGTACATTAAGATCAAGCAAGTATTCTTTAGGATACTCCTCCTGAGTTTGACACAAAAAGAACTAGCAATATTATAACTCAGAAAGTTTACGCATACCAATTCCTTGAACAAGTTTCTGAAATGTCGCATTCGGTAGTGATTTGGTGAAGAGGTCGACCAGATTGTCTTGTGAACGGATTTTTGTTACTACAATCTTCTGATGCTCTTGTTGTTGACGTGAGAAGAAGAACTTTAACGCAATGAGCTTGGTGTTGTCTCTTTTGATATAACCCTTCTTGATCTATTCGATGCATGCTGCATTGTCTTCATAGATCATCGTCAGGACATCCACGACAGGGTAAAGATCACAAGAGCTTTAAATATGGCCCAAACTGCTCTGAACCAAAAACATTCCCGAGTTGCTTCATGTAAGGTGAGAATTTCAGCATGGTTCGACGAAGTGGCAACTAAGGTCTGTTTAGTTGACCTCCAAGAGATTGTGGTGCCTCAAACGTTAAAGACATAACCCGTTTGAGAACGTGCCTTGTGCGGATCTGATAAGTATCATGCGTCAGCATAATTAACAAGGCGAGAATCGACTTGAGAAGCGGGGGGTGCGGCATCACTCGAGGAACAGTAGGGATAGAAAAAGCCAAAATTCGTAGTACCCTTAAGGTAACGGAAGATGTGTTTAACACCAGTCCAGTGTCTGTGTGTTAGTGCATTACTGTATCTTGCCAAAAGATTAACAACGAAGGAGATGTCGGGTCTAGTGCATTGAGCTAAGTACAATAAAGCGCTTATCACACTTAGATAAGGAACTTCAGGCTCCAAAATCTCTTCATCATCATCCTTCGACCATAGAATACTCGAAGGCTTCGCTTTATCCTCGTTAAAGCGGCGCAACATCTTCTGGGTATAGTTCGATTGATGTAATAAGATTCCATTTGAATAGTGATCTATCTCAAGACCGAGACAGTATCGAGTCTTTCCTTGATCTTTTATCTCAAATTTCAACTGCAGGTGCGCGACAGTTCTCACGAGCTCTTTAGGACTTCCGATGAAGTTCATGTCATCGACATATACTGCAACTATCGCAAAACCAGAATGTGACTTCTTAATGAACACACAAGGGCATAGTTCATTGTTCACATATCCCTGACTAGTCAAATACTCACCTAGATGGTTATACCACATTTTTCCGGATTGCTTTAAACCATAGAGTGAACGCCTCAGCCGAATTAAGAGTGTGTTTTGAGGTTTGTAAATATTTGATCTCGTCAATGTAAGTCCTTCGGGAACTTTCATATATATTTCCATGTCAAGATCCCCATTGAGATACGTAGTTACTACGTCCATCAGTTGAATACTCAGTTTTTCAGAAACTACCAAACTTATAAGGTAGCAAAAAGTAATCACATCCATAATGGGTGAATAAGTTTTGTCATAGTCAATCCTAAGGCGTTGTGAGAAGCCTTGCATAACAAGACGAGCTTTGTAACGCATAATTTTGTTCTTCTCATTACGCTTCCAAACGAAAAACCCACTTGTAGCCAAATGACTTCACATGTGGAGGAGTAGGAGCTATAGATCCAAACATCTTATGTTTCGCAAGCGAATCGAGTTCAACTTGGATTTTTGTTTCTAGTTTGACCAATCGGTTCTACATCAACATTCATCAATGAAACAAGGTTCAATGTCATCGCTCAACATGATCTCAGTAGCTACTGCATATGCTAATGTATCATCGATAATCATCTTATTTCTACACCACACATTATCTAAGCTAGCATAGTAGATCGAAATCTCACGATTCTTGGGAGATGGATTCGTCTCTTCAAGGACGCTTCCGTAATCTAGAATTTCTACATGAGTTGGATACAATAAGTAAGCGACAGTCGGATTCACGGTAAGCTCTTCAAAAGCCTATGTCCTGGGTTTCCTCTTCTGGGGGTGTGAATCCTTTGAACTAAGAGGTTTGCCATGCTTTTGTGTAGAGGCAGATAATTGGCTAGTAGTTAATGTATGTGGATCACCAAAGTTGGCTTCTCTTGAAGAGGGAAGTCTGTCATACATTTGGTATATCCATCTTTGCAGACGCATTCGCAGCTGGAGTATGTGATCTTGTCACTCGCGCTAGATAGGTGAAAACATCTGACATGCTCTGAGCTATGCTCTGAAGATCTAATATGCTATGCATTTCAGTTTCAGACTGAGCGGTGCAGGGATCTAAAAGAGACAAAGTAAGAGTCGTCCATGATAATCCACATCGTTCTTTAGGAACATTGACGTTCTTATCTCCCCCCTAACAACAGGAAAACTATCTCATAGAAGTGACAATCTATGAAATGAGTGGTAAATAGATCACCTGTCAGGGGTTCTAAGTAATGAATAATCAAAGGAGAATCATATTCGAGATAGATTCTCATCCTTCATTAAAGCCCCATTTTCGTATGTAAGGGTAGCGAAATCGGCACATAGGCCTCACAACCAAAAACATGTAGATGCAATATGTCAGGTTCGTATCTAGTAACCAACTAAAAGACGCTATATGGTTAGGTTATAACAGGCCTCAGGCGGACCAACATGGCTGCAATATTGCATGGTCCCAAGCAGCGATCGGGAGCCTAGTACGTATGGCTAACAATTGAGCAATCATTTGTAAGTGCTTAATGAGTGCCTCTGCCAGGCCGTTCTAGGTGTGAACATGGGGTTACTGGATGTTCAACTTCATCCCTAATCGACATGCAATAGTCATCAAAAGTTTTAGATGTGAATTCTCTAACATTATCCAATCGAATAGATTTGATCGGATAATCAGGGTGATGAGCCTAGAGCTTGATAACCTAAGCCAACAGTTTGGAGAATGCAACGTCCCTTGTGGACAACAAGCACACGTGTGGCCAACGTGTGGAAGCGTCAACCAAAACCATAAAATATCTAAATGGTCTGCATGAAGGGTGAATCGGTCCATAAATGTCCCATCTGAATCCTTTGTAGAAAAAATGGGAGATTTCGAACGAATCTTGTCATAAAAAGGCTTAGTAATAAGCTTTCCCATGAAACATGTTTGACATACGATTCCTTGAATCGAACCTAAACTTCGGGTTAGTAGATGCCTGTGTGATGATTTAAGGATACGACGCATCGCAATTCATCCAGGATGTCCCAAAAGATCATGCTAAAGTGTAATTTCGTGCACGGTCCCAGAGGTAGGGCTGGCCACATAGTGGCTCACTATGGGGTGTATGGTCATAGTATACAGACCACTCAGGATATTCTCCATCTTCTTTAGAATACGTTTTTGGCCATATTCGTAGAAAGTTATGCACAGAAATTCAACTCTTTTTTCTACGTGGGTTGCAATGTGGTAATTGTTATCTCTAATGTCCTTAAAACTTAACAACGTTCTTCCCGAACGTGGAGAATAAAGTGCCTCATCAGTGGTCAAAATTGTACCATTGGACAACATTATACGTGCTTTACCGTATCCTTCGATCAGGTTGGATGGGCCTGAGAGGTTTGTCAAATGTGCATTCTTAGGTATGAAGTTAGTAAAATAGATGCATTGTTAGGGCGCTTCTAGGCTTTGTTTCCTCCCTTAGATGGGCCTTGGCTCTGTTGACTTTGACGGAGTGGTTTCTGGCCGCCCCTACCACACCTCTTTTGGCGTTTTGGGCATTGGTTTGTGCTATAGTGTGCTTCAGGCACAATAGTCGCCCTAGTAGGTCGAGCTTGATAATTCTTCATCAGTAGCTAATTTTGATTTTCAACGAGAAGTAAAATAGAGATCAAATCTGAGAACTTAGTAAACTTCTGAGCTCTATATTGTTGCTTCAAGACAATATTAGTAGCAAAGAAGGTTGGATAGCTCTTCTCCAGGAGATCCTCTTCGGTTAAAGTCTCATTACAAAACTTGAGAAGTGATCGGATTCGACAAACTTCATAATTATATTCATTCATAGACTTAAAGTCTTGGAAGCGCAAATGATGCTAGTCATGCCTTGCTTTAGACAATAAGATGTCCTTTTGGTGATCAAAACGATCAGCCAAAATGACCCATAATTGTCACGCCCCAACCCGCGAATAAAGACTATTCAAGAGCTCGGGAGTGAGCCATATCTTAGCTATAGAAATAAATTCTACAACCAAGATATGGTGGAAGAATTAAAATAAAATTATAACAATTACACCATACATTAACAAAATCTTACATACAAATTTTTAAAATACGCAGTGGAATAACTATAGTGAACAAATTAATTCACAACAAAAGGTACCAACAAAATAATAATTAAATGGTAACAATTCTTTCAAATGCATAAAATATATGCAAATGAGATGGATGAATGCACTTACTCCCTTCTAATCCTGTCAACACATACTTAAGGCATCCAAGCCTGCACGTCCTATACCGTGCTTATACAAACTTGGCTCCAAATACCTTAGAATATGAGTTAACTCCTGTTCATCCCTTAACCCCAATTTTTGTAATTAAACTCTCAGTTTCCACTTTATTAAACATGCACTTCCCCTGACGCCCAATTGTATATTCAAGCCCTTCCCCCGACACCTGACATATACAAGATTTCATTATTTTTATAATCAACCAATTTGTATACTTAAGCCCTGCACCCTACACCTGACATATACAAGGTTCATTATTTTATATTCAAGGCAAACTTTAGCCCTTGAATATCCTCACAACTTAACTCTTTACACAAGTGAGCACTTGACACAACATAACTTTTTTTTTTCTTGCTTTGTAATGCATATGTATATACCATGTAACTAGGATATCAATAATCACATGCTCTATAACATTTGCAACACTAATCAAACTGTTAGTAGCCAAAATTGTATTATATTATCAATAATAAAGTATTGACAACACACAACAATATAGTTGAGAAATATTACTTTATCATTTTACTCCATCCCTGTCTAGGTGATATTGATGCATGACTCCATTTGAGTTCCATAAAGCAATTCTGTTCATAAGCTCTCAAGCATTTTTTGGGATTTGTCTCTTTTATTTTACTACATTCTCAAGGAAAGTAAATGGATATTTTTTATGGTTTGACGGGAGTGCTTCTTATGGCAATGATCTCCAGAATATAAATACATAAACAACACAAGATTTAAGTGGTTTGCAAAATCGACTACATCCACTGGGTTTACTTTCATTGTATTTCACTATATATGAGAAACTTATAAATACAATGAAAGATGGCTTAAAGCCTTAACAATATGTACACGAAAGATAAGGGGTAATATGAAGTAGGAGAATGGCTTTGGGGTTGTTCTTTTTATTTTTTATTTTTTCTTCTCCTTCCTTTCTCTTTTCTCCCTCATCTTTTGTTGGTTCTTGCTCCTTCCTTTATAAAGATTGCATGACATCTTCCTCTCCAAAGAATCTCCACAAGTGTGCCAATAGAAAGAAAGCAAGTGTTGTTCCAATCATTAGACACAAAATGTGTTTCAATAGAAAAAACACCAATTGTTAACCCAATCATCACCATGAAATGTGTTCCAATAACAAGGCAACAAATGTTGTCCTAATCCTTAGCAATGAAATGTGGTCCAATAGAAAAACAACAAATGTGAAGCTAATTATGAACTAATGAATAACATGCAAGATGTTCCTTGCATCAAAGGTCACGTGAAATGTTCTAACCACAATAAGTTGTCATCTTCCTTTATTTAGAGTGGTGAATATCATGCAATGTGGACGAAAGCTCAAAACCCACGTTCAAAGTCTAAGGGATATGAATCCCACCTCTTCAAAATTTGAAGGGATTGAATCATCACCAAACATTTAACTCTTAGATTCCTAATGAATACAAACTTGCCAACTCACCCTTAAGTAGACTTCCACCTTCACACTTAGAGTGGTGAGTAATCACTAAATCATTAACTCCTAATGTTTCAAACTCTCCACCTCATCTTTGGGAGAAAATATCAAGACAAATTACTCATTTAGTCCAACCTCAAACTCTCGGCCTTTTGTGAGGAAAATCAAACCAAACTCATTTAATCTCCCATCTCCAATTCAAACTAAAAATATCTCTAATTACATATGAACATGAAATAGCTAGTTTTTGAAATAATTTGTAGTAAAAAGGACTTTGCATTGAAAATATTTTACATATAAAAAATAAGTTCTTGTACGTAAAAATAATTACCCACATACATACATATATACATATAACCATTTTCTTTTTAGATACGGGGTATTATAATCTTCCCTCCTTAAAAGAAATCTCATCCTCGAGATTTGTAAGACCTTAATCCTTGTATAAGTAAGATAATACAAATCTCAAAAACATAGTTAAATATATCACAAAAATTATAGTAATAATTGAAAAACATTGATGAAGCATTTAGTTAAAGCGGTTGCATGAAGACTACCCTTCCATGTCATGTGGATTGCAATTCTTCAATTTAGGCCTTCCAACTCTAGTAAAACACCTCTATAGTGAACCTGAGAGGACAATGAAATTAGTCCCTTAACTGAAAATCAATTAATTAATAACGAAATTTGTGTAGAACAATTGATGGTTATACAAATCGGAAATGTAACTCACCAATCACCTTACTAATTGGATTCCTATATTCTCGTCACACATCATTTAAAATTTTATAACTCATCTCATAGTCCAAAACTATGTAGAAATGAAATTTATTATTAACATTACCAACTCATGTAGGAATGAGAATTTCACTTCGCAATGGCCCTTTTTTCTTTCTTTTTCCTTTGTGAGTAGGAATGAATTACAACCGAATTCGCTTCACCATCAAAATTATATATGAACTTACTAAAAATAAATTACTGCTTTGAATAAATTGCAACAATTACTAGTTTTATAAAAGCGCCAAGCAATTAAGCATGTTGAAAAATAAGAACAACACTAGAAAAGAGATAAAACATTTTTTTCTTTCTAGAAGCTGGAATTGCAAAACGAAGTGAGATCATCACACACATAGATATATAAATATAGTACTCTGTGCTTTGTAATCCTTCCTTAGCAACCTGAAATGATCACTATTTCGTTATCTTTGCAGCGTAGTAATACAAGTCCAGAAGCACAATCTAGTTCACTAGAAACTACCCATCTAGGCATAAGTCAAAACCCAATTTACTCTACAAAAATCAAACGGAATGCTTATGAAATCATTACACAGAAAGTAAAATTAGAGTCCATGCCCTCGACAAGCATATTAATCATCATAAGGTCAATCCTAGAGTATCTAATCTCTGGGCTCTGATACCATTTTTTTCACAGTCCAACCCGCAAATAAAGACTATTCAAGAGCTAGGGTGTGAGCCATATCTTAGCTATAGAATAAATTCTACAACCAAGATATGGTGGAAGAATTAAAATAAAATTAATTACACCATACATCAACAAAATCTTACATACAAATTTTTAAAATACGCAGCAGAATAACTATAGTGCACAAATTAATTCATAACAAAAAGTACCAAC
The DNA here is from genome assembly GCA_015708375.1 of Cydonia oblonga. NCBI lineage: Eukaryota > Viridiplantae > Streptophyta > Magnoliopsida > Rosales > Rosaceae > Cydonia > Cydonia oblonga. Next base: position 9,618 of record JADOBS010303593.1, on the reverse strand, counting down.
AAAATAATAATTAAATGGTAACAATTATTTTGAACGCATGAAATATATGCACATGAAATGGATGAATGCACTCACTCCTTTCTAATTCTGTCAACACATACCTAAGGCATCCAAGCATGCACGTCCCATACTATGCTTATACCACTTGGCTCCCAATACCTTAGAATATGAGTTCACTCCCGTTCATCCATTAACCCCAATTTTTGTAATTAAACTCTCAGTTTCCGCCTTATTAAACAAGCACTTCCCCTAATGCCCAATTGTATATTCAAGCCCTTCCCCCGACGCCTGACATATACAAGATTTCATTATTTTTATAATCAACCAATTTGTATACTCAAGCCCTGCACCCTACGCCTGAATTATTAGCCCTTGAATATGCTCACAAATTAACTCTTTACACAAGTGAGCACTTGACACAACATAACTTTTTTTTTTCTTGCTTGGCAATGCATATGTATATGTCATGTAACAAGGATATCAATAATCACATGCTCTATAACATCTGCAACACTAATCAAATTGTTATTAGCCAAAATTGTATTATATTATCAACAATAAAGTATTGATAACACACAACAATATGGTTGAGAAATATTACTTTACCATTTTACTCCATCCCTGTCTAGGTGATATTGATGCATGACTCCATTTGAGTTCCATAAAGCAAATCTGTTGGGTAAGCTCTCATGCATTTTCTGGGATTTGTCTCTCTTATTTTACAACATTCTCAAGGAAAGTAAATGGATATTTTTTTATGGTTTGATGGGAGTGCTTCTTATGGAAATGATCTCCAAAATATAAATACATAAACAACACACGAGTTAAGTGGTTCGCCAAATCGACTACATCCACTGGGTTTATTTTCATTGTATTTCACTATATATGAGAAACTTACAAATACAATGAAAGATGGCTTAAGGCCTTAACAATATGTATATCAAAGACAGGGGTAATATGAAATAGGAGAATGGCTTCGGAGTTGTTCTTTTTCTTTTTTCTTTTTTTTTTTTCTTCTTCTTCTTCTTCTCTTTTCTCCCTCCTCTTCCGTTGGTTCTTGCTCCTTCCTTTATAAAGATTGCATGACATCTTCCTCTCCAAAGAATCTGCACAAGTGTGCCAATAGAAAGAAAGCAAGTGTCGTGCCAATCATTAGACATAAAATGTGTTCGAACCGAAACACGCCAATTGTTAACCTAATCATCACCATGAAATGTGTTCCAATAACAAGGCAACAAATGTTGCCCTAATCTTTAGCAATGAAATGTGGTCCAATAGAAAAACAACAAATGTGATGCTAATTATGAACTAATGAATAATATGCAAGATGTCCCTTGCATCAAAGGTCATGTGAAATGTTCTAACCACAATAAGTTATCATTTTCCTTTATTTAGAGTGGTGAATATCATGCAAAGTGGACGAAAACTCAAAACCCACGTTCAAAGTCTAAAGGATATGAATCCCACCTCTTCAAATTTTGGAGGGATTGAATCATCACCAAACATTTAACTCTTAGATTCCTAATGAATAAAAACTTGCCAACTCACCCTTAAGTAGACTTCCACCTTCACATTTAGAGTGGTGAGTAATCACCAAATCATTAACTCCTAATGTTTCAAACTCTCCACCTCATCTTTGAGAGAAAATATCAAGACAAAATTACTCACTTAGTCCAACCTCAAACTCTCGGCCCTTTGTGAGGAAAATCAAACCAAACTCATTTAATCTCCCTTCTCCAATTCAAACTAAAAATATCTCTGATTACATATAAACATGAAATAGCTAGTTTTTGAAATAATTTGTAGCAAAATGGATTTTGCGTTGAAACTATTTTACATATCGAAAATATGTTCTTGTACGTAAAAATAATTACCCATATACATGCATATATACATATAACCATTTTTTTAAATACGAGGTATTACAATAGTGCTCGTGGATCCTCCTCAGCAAGGTACTCAATTTGCAGTGCATCATGAATATGTCTTCGGATGAAGATCATAGCAGTGGCTCTGTCAGCTTCACCAACTGGGTTGTCTGTCTCATCTTCAATGGCTGGACGCAAATTCTTTGCAATGAGGTGGAGCTTCACATCTTGGACCCACTTGAGGTAGTTCCTTCCAGTGACCTCCAAAGTCATGAAGTCGAGTTTGTTCAAATTCGACATGTTACTATCACAAAATAGATGGACAAGATGTGGTTAGTGTAATGGAGAAAAATATCAATCCATTAACGTTCAAGTTCTAATAGACATGTATTGGTTAAAATTCGCATGAAAAACTTCGGGTTTTCATGGGTGATGTTTTTAAGGAAAACTTCAGGTTTTCAAACAAGGCATGCTTATAGAAACTTCAAGTTTCAAAATAATTATGAACTTCATGTTCAAGTGTTCATGCAGAAAAATGCAAATATATACATTGAAATATGCAACAAGAAAATATGCAAATAGAACTTCAGGTCTAGAATTATAATTGAATTAATTATTTGGACTTCAGGCCAAATTTAAAGTGTGGGTGAAAAAATATATAACCCATTGGGCCTAAAATAATTAGGCAATTAAACTCGGAGCCCAAAGAAAATTGGACCAAAGCCCACAGGTGGGCTAAGTAAATAAAATGAAACCGAGGTCTAGGCCCAAAGAAATTTTGGGCTGGGTTGGTCACAAGCCTTATATAGGTAAGCCCAGCATCACAGACAAATCGGTTGCCTGTGCAAGCCCAAGGACAGAGGCCCAAACAGGCACAGATCTGGTGCTTCGCAGTTTATGGAAACCATAACAGCCTTGCGGGTTATGTTCCTCTATGGTGCGAGATATGGGAACACCGTGACCTAGGAAGGCTGGCGTGTGGGCCAAGAAGAGCTCTAAAGCCCAACGGGCTGGTGCTCACCGAGAACGGACCAAGCCCAAGTAGGCTTGGGTTTTGAACCAGACACCTCAACGTGGACTAGGTGAATTTCATTAGAGAAGACAACCTGGGCCACTGGTTTAGGCTGTCATGTCTAGGTGCAAAATCACGGCAAAGAACCATGGGTTCGATGGCGACCCATAAAGTAAACAGAGAGTGGAGATTCTCAACTTTTGTGTTAGATACCTTAGGAAATTTAATCGGAATTTTGAAGGAAAGCTGAAAAGATTCGAAAAGAATCTCTGCCAAAAACTTGTCGAGGGGAAGAGACGATCTTCAGGCCGTCGGGATGAGGATCCAAAGCTAGGATTGAGCTGCAGGCCCACCTGCGAGGGAAAGAGATGCCATGGATGGTGTCGTGGTTGTTTTGGGTTTCAAACCAAGAACCCATAGCTCCGACTTATGGTCTCGTGGCTTGGTGCAGCTCAGCCACATAGGTTGCAGGCCTGGGCGAGTGGCTCGAGTTGAGGCTTAGGTCATGGGTTCGAAGAACCCTAAGGATTTCCGATTGTTTCCCTTTTTTTTCAATTAATTCAATTCAATGCATACCATATAATTCAAATATTTTAATGCATGTACATATATTTGATGCAATTCATGGAAATATCAAATTCACATAATTCAACAATTATGAATATAATGCATACACAATTTATGTAGAATCTAAAATTCGAAAAACGTAAAGTTTGATCCTGCATTATGGTGAATGTTCATGTTATCAGGCCTACAAAAATATCGAGATAAAAACCGTTGTTTTGGAAGAACCTGATTGCGTGATGATATGGATGAACTAGTTTAATGCAGAAAAAGCTTCAACATCAAATTCCTAAGCTTAGCGGTAGGAGCGTGCTGATAACGTGTTGTAGCCTATTTTATCTGAAAAGGCTGCAGCAAGGAGAGATTGTAGAGAGAGATGTGTTTGTAGAATTGTAGGGGAATGTGTGTGTTATTCCCTCCTACGTAGTGCCTTTATTTATAGTTATAAGAGGGAGAAGAATTCTTTCATCCCCAAGGAATACAAGTCTATATAGGAAAGAATAACTAGAATCAAATCTAATCTAGGATTTACACAATCACACTTAAACTAGGAAAGTTCATAACAATTGAAACCTTTTTTTATTAGTTTTCCTTATATTATTTTGGAGTCTTATTCTCATTTCAATCTTGAGAGACTTTTTAGTGTATCGATATTCAAGGCAGTAGGTATATCATGTGCCATTACATAAGTGGAGAAGTAAAAAATGTATCATCAATTATATTACACACGAAATGTATCAGTTTGTGTTTTATATACATAAAAAAAATTATCTCTCCTAAGGTTTTGATTTCTTTAATAAATGCTGTTTATTTAATTTTGCACAATTTGTAACTATTAAATGGATAAGTCAAGTGTTTTAACAGAGAAAAAAGGGGTAGGTGAAGTAGAATGGGGTGGTAATTTTGACAAGAGCATATGGGGTGCTCCACTGTCTATCAATTTATCATTACTTTTATATTTTGTATCATTTACATGTAAAAGGTAATTCCTTTTACTGACAGCGTAATATTATAAAGGATGAATTATTAATTTTGTCTTTGAATTATCATCTGAGTAAAAATTAAGACTATAAATTATTTTTTTTCAGAAAAATCAGTCATTAAATTATAAAAATCTGCCAATTACATCTTTAATGCTATATTCCAAGCTACTATATTCAATTTTCTGCCAATTTAAGTCACGTTAATTGCATGTGATACACATTGGAGGGTAGATTGGTAATTTTACATAAATAAATAGTGTATGAGGTTAACTTTGGAGGGTAAATTAGACGTTAGATTTGTAACTTATATAATGTTAAGGGCTTTTATGCGAGAAACGAACGGTATACACTCGAAAGTGTGTCAAGTTACATAAGTTGACAAAAAATTAAATAAAGTAGCTTTGAATATAATAGTAGGGATGAAATTAGCAATTTTTAATGAATTTACGAACTTATTTTACCCAAAAAAAATAATTTAGAGACCTAATTTTCACTTAAGTAAGAATTCAAGAACTAAATCGACACTTTACTCCCTTACAAGCCCAATTGTCGATTGCTAATTGTAACCGGTTATATATCCCTTGTCATATGTAACTAAGAATCTTGGGTTTTATCACAATAACACAACCAGAGAGTGTATATCCCCACCCGGCACAAATTACTAGGGATGGGCACAGTTTGGTTCGATGCGGTTTTGAGTGAAACCGAAACTCAAACCAATTTTTTTTGCGGTTCGGTTAGGTGCGATTTTGAAGCCAAAACCGAAATGAAATCAAACCGTTTGGTTCTGTTCGGTGCGGTTTCAAACGGTTTCGGTTTGGTTTTTAAATACAATTTGCAATTTAATATATTAATAAGCACTTCCCAATAGCAATAGGAAAAAAACATTTGTTATGTAAACAATTAGCATGTTGCATGCAGTTGTGATGTTAAAACATGTTTGTGCAACAAAAGGGTGTCCCTTACAATGTTTATTATAAAACAAGTTGAATAAATTTGAATTCATTAACGTGAGCGAAACTTTCATACTAGAATATGTGATATCATGCTTCAAATGAGTGGACTTCATTAGATCATTGTTCGAGTCTTGATAACAAGATTAGTCCACCCTTGTACATATATATGTGTGTGATGGTATAAAATAACAAAGGTCCTTCAAGTTAATGAATGAAAGAAAGTGATGAATGATGATATTCTAGTGTGGTTGAGTTCATACTAAGTGTATGGATTCTAACAAATAACCAATTAAAACATGAAACGTAATATGGACATTCTAGTGTGGTTTGGTTCGTGTTTCGGTTTCGATTTTCGGTTCTAAGTGCCCACCCCTACAAATTACAGGATAACACAAGTTGTATTGAATAGAAGTTTATGGCCAGCAATTTAACTCAATTCGAGTTTCAAATCCTTATTCTATCTAGACCTCCACCATGAAATGATTATTCCAAAGCAATGTTCCAAAAAACGGCCTAGGTGCTAGGCGGAGGAGTTTTAGTGCAAAATGGTGGAAAAAAGCGACTGGGCTCTAGGCGGTTCCTTTTTTTTTTTTTAAATTGAAAAAAAAATCCTATATTCTAACTTTCTTAAGTTCCTGTGCCTTGCAGCTACCCTAATTTCATTTCAAAAACCAAGTCATTCGTCTCTTCTTCCTCAATTGCAGTCTGCAGTGCACTCACGGACTCACCTGCTGGCTACTACGAGCCTGCGACTTCTAGAGGTTTTCTGGGTCATCAACTCATCGTTGTCAGTCATCTTTCCCAATTTCCACGATCTCCACTCTCCACATGCTCTCGCATCTTGATTCTCCATAGCTTGCCTGCGACTTCGAGTCAAGGAACTCGTCGATTATGAAGAAGAGGAGGAGAAGGCCCCTGACTCTGCAGCTAAAGTAAACGGTGAAGCCCCCAAAAAGTTAGTTTTTGTTCTATGGATTTGCTTGCTTATTTTTTTTCCGTTCGTTGTTTGGTCGATCGGAATTAAAAATTCAACATTTTCGTTATTCTAATTGCTTATTATCTATTGCTTTACTTGCATATGATTGTTGTAATTCAAAATCCGATCGTAATGCAGATGTATTCTGATTGCAATTGAATATTATTTAGGTCTAATTTGGTTATCTTTGTCATTGTTTTTTTGCAGGGGATACGTTGGAATTCATAGTTCAGGGTTCAGAGATTTCCTTTTGAAGCTTGAGCTTCTTCAGTTTATTGTCGACTGTGGATTTGAGCATCCTTTTGAAAGTAAACTCTTAGACTTTTTTTTCGATTGTTATTTTGTAACTGCCAAAGTCAAACCATGTTATGTTGATCTTTTTCTTGTTTCATAGGTGAAGTTTATGATTATGTTTTTGGTCATATAAGTATATTTGAATCCCCAATTCCCCATTATGTTATTTTTATCAATCTATTTCTTTGTCGGTTAAATATTTAACTTCTCTGAAAAATTCTCCTTTTGACACACCCAACAATGCATGGTACAACTACTTAATTTGTTTTGGGGGATGCCGTCTTATTCATTGAATCATTGGTCTTTGTGAAGAAATGCTAAAGTCATGCCATTGTTTTGTCAATTAAGCAAATTCCATAGGATTTTCAAGATGCCACCATCAATAAACCATATATTTTAATGTATTATTTAGCCTCGATGTCGGTCTACCACACACTGACACACATAAGTGTACAATAATGTGTAATAATTAATAAATGATTTGTTTTCTTTTATGTGCTTAGTTCTAAGCTTCATATGTATTAGCAAGTATATATATAATCTGATATGCTGAACAATTTAAACAAAGATAGTTTTAAAGTTGAATCTGATCTGGAGATAAAGTTGGCAAGTATTATTATACGACAACTTGATGATGTTGCTGGTGATGTATCTGGATTCTGGATTGGCCGTGAAATGGTATGGAATTTGTCTATGGTTGGGGGCCGCTAAAGATGACAACACAAGGAAGCATTCATAGTTGGTACTACATGCACCTATGTTTATACCTTGAAATTTTGTTAATTTATAGAATAGACGAATAGGTGTGTATCAACTTAAATTTCGGGATGCTAAAGATAAGTATCTTACATTACTATATTTCCATATTTTCCTCCTATTTTGCATTTTATGTTGTTTTAAATTGCGAACTTGTTGCATGTGTCATCCTACAATACTCCTCACTATGGTAGTATGGTTATATGGCATATATGCTTAATGTGTTTTTAAATTTTGGACTTGTTGGATACTTTTTTTTGCATTTTATCATTCTTTTATTATCTTATCCATAGATTTCATACAAGTATAATTTTTTGTAAGTGTCAATATGCACTTATTTACAAGATATACAAGAAATTTACCTAAATCCGCCTAGGCTGCCTAGCCGCCTAGGCGCTAGGCGCTAGCCCGCTGCCCGACTAGCGCCTAGCATTTTTTAGAACCTTGTTCCAAAGAACACAAAACACAATATCAGTTCTTTTTTTCTTTCCTTTTTTTTTTGGGTGAAAAGTTGCTTTATTCCAACATAATAATTACACAAGAAAAGACCCAAATACCATAAACAAAAAGGACCTCAGAAGCAACTAAAGAGCCCAAAAAAAAGAAAACACTGAAACAAACCCTAGCAGCTTCAACCCGCTGTCGTCGGAAAGCCATTTACCAACCAACAAAAACAAACGTTCCCTGCACACACCTAAAAACAAGCTGAACAGAGCTCCAAAACTAGAAGAAAATAGAGTGAAAACAAAACCCCAACACAAATCCCCAAACACCGCCAAGCACCACACCTGTAGCTGACACACATCGGAAGAAGCTTGTAGGAAGAAGAAACCCTTTAGCAATAAGGCCAACAAAGTGAAACCCAAAACGAAGGAAGCCAGTGGGAAAAAGCAACCCACTAGCAACAGTGCCATCAAAGGCAATCCCAAGGAAGGTGGTGGCGTGAACACTCGTGCGAAAACTCTACGCACTTGTTTCATATATTTGTACTTTCTCTGGTTGTCTATTTCTTGTTACTTGTAAATTAGGTAATGTCCACTGAGTTCCTTCTAAAAAGCTATTATCTACGGGTTTTGCTTGATCAAATTGTAGATAAGCGTATAGAAGACATTGATCATTTAGAGGAGGAACAATACTTAGAAAAATATAAATACATTAATTTTGGTTGGCCAGAAAAATGTCATAAATGTAGTAAATTAGTTGCAAATAAATATTATAATACATATTCAATATTGTGCGAAAAAGTGTTATAATAATAAGTTATTAGAAATTAATTTCTTCATCAAACTCTTCTATATTATTATGCTCATCATTTTCTTTTGAGTTTTCTAAATAATAATTATATTGGCCACTAGACTCTTCTATACATATATTTTTATATGCTTCTAACATGTTACTTTGATCAGTTATTGTAATACCTCTTTTAAAAATGTTCCTTGTAGACCTTGTCAACCACAACTACCAGGTATTTATTGTCCCTGTCACCCAACTATAACTAGCATAAAGAGAAGATTAAAATATATATCCAAAAGAATTAGCAGGCTTTGAAGAAGCAGAAGTTTTATCTTGGTTATCTTGAACATCCTTCATTTATTAGTAAATATAATAACACAGAAATTCAACATAGAGTTTTAGAAGCAAAAAGAGCAACAGATCAAACTTTAGAGACGTGTAGAGAAAAAAGAGAGTTTTTGAGAAACCAGCTAGCAGTAACTTTAGAGAAAGGTAGATTGTAGTTTATGATCAATTACCTTAATTTAGAAATTAGTGAACCACAAAAAAGAAAAATAACCTTTGACCAAAATAGTTTGGTTTGTTATTTTCCATTAAGAAAGCATAATCATATTTTGCATAGTGAAGAAAATCCACAAGCCAATAGTATTGTAGATCTTATTATTAGTCAAGCAGAAAATATAAAATTAGAAAATAATAGGCATAATCATTTGTTAAACCAATTGTTAGAGCATTTACAGAAAAATTCCATAAAAATAATTAGACAAAAGTTCGATTATATTACATCTCAATTAGAAGATAATAATAAAAATATTCAGAGGTTTTCTAGCAAAAAAGAGATAAAAGAGATTGTTGACCTCATAGATAATAAGCCTAAGCAAGTAGAGCTTAGATCATTAGAAATAGTTGAGCAGTTAAAATTAGAAGTTCAAAAAATTCAATTAGTGCAAAAAGAGTTGAGTGAACAAGTAGATAA
>JADOBS010303592.1:0-20641 GCA_015708375.1 Cydonia oblonga | reverse complement strand
CTCCAGCGCCTACAAGAGGCAACGTAAAGCCAAGAGGGTAAGATATTATTGGCAGTATTTTTGGTGAGGTTTTGGATATATTCGAAGTAGTGTTGGTGTGAGGACTTTATAAGGGTGGCTGCTACTGGTTGCTTCTGCTGTTGACGTTTGATTTGATGAAGGGAAAGAACTTTGAGAGACGATGGTGATGAGAGAGAGCTTTCAGGCTGATGATGATGAGGTTCATCATGTTGTGGGTGGGACATCATGCAGAGAAAATAAGAGGGGGTGGTGGTGGAGTGAGAGGTACGTGGGGAGGTTTTGGGGTTTGGCGTAGCTTGCAATTCTGGATTTGGGGTGGTTAGCGGTTATACCTTACAATTACAAAGATTTAAAGCTCTTGTATAATTATGGCAAATAGTAAACACAATCATATGAATGAATGATCAATTACGTACATTTACTTTCACCATATCTAGAAGGAAAAAATTCATAAAATCCGAAATATACGTATAAGTAAATGTTCTTTTGTGAGACAATTTGTCAAGTTAAGTGGATAGATATTTAAGTTGTCAAATTGTCAAATTGCACCCTCAATGGTCATATATTTTTTCTTATTATCAAAATATGTTATTCAGATTTTCATAGTTGACAAGTAGTCACACAGGTTTAATCAAATAAATGGTCCTCATCGGAAGACAGTCTATGTGGTAAAAATAAATAAATAAATAAATAAAATTAAGATTTAAACCCTCATGATGCGGTCATTAACAAATTTAATCCAAAAATGATTTTTTTCTGTTAATTGTCCGATAAATGCAAAGGTAAATGAGGTAATAGATTCCCAAAGTTCCAAAATTTCAAGACTTCCATATCGCCGCCGCCACCAACATGTGAGATGTCCACATTACCCTCTTTCTATACATGGTGATGGTGGTAAAGAGGGTCAATACCAAAAACAACCCGAACCTCCCTTCCCCCTCTTTAAAATGGACACCTCCAACAAACAAAAAGATTGTTCTCTTCTTCCTTTCTTTCCCACGTGGGTGAGCTCCATCCTTCACATGGATCTTTGGGACCGAGGCCCCAAATGCGGAGCTCAGGCCTCAAGTCCTAAAGACCGTGGATTGTGGACCACCATCCCCCAGGCCGGAGCTTGTATTCAAATTTTCAACCAACATTAACATTTCGTTCCTCGATTTCATTCCTTGATTGCATTCCAATTCTAATTTCACCCTTTCAAACAAAACACAACCAAACGGTATCATACAAACACGTGTAGGCAACATAAATTTCAAAAACGCAGAACCCTGTGGATACAGATCATAAAGATACAAGTGATATTGTACATCAAATGCGTAACTTTAAACCTTCGGAGGAAGAGCTACACTGAATATATAAAATGCCACTGCTATCTAAGCCTACAGACTGGAAGAACTACCTAAAGGATATGCCACACTTACTCTTATCTACAGGTTGGCCACTATATTAGTTCTGCACGACTTCTCGATATCTTTGGACTCCAAGGATTTCCAATTATGTACAGAGGGAATGGGTCGAAAGGATCAGAGTGATTTGTCTACTTCTTTTGCAAGAGTGCCATTAAAAAGAATGCAATCCCTCGAGTAACAATACCGGTGATGATAAGGAAGATTAAACTGCGGTTCCAATGATTGAGATCATATCCATTTTTCATTAGCGAACCACATCGTGTGATTAGCCACACTCCAGAGTACCTAAAAATAAAAGAAAGCAAGAAGCTATGATATCTTCTCGAAGGATGATGCACAATGATATTGTAGAAATAACAGGTTATTCCAAACCTTTTGGCATTTGATATGACAAAAGCTTCCAAAGCCCACTTAGTGTAGCACAAATTAGCTATTCTTGAAACAAGTTTGTTCTCGTTGTAGTTTGCTACTAGAGTCAAAACGACTGGAAGAAGTACTGACCACTGCACGACATAACAAATGGCTTAAAACTGGAAAAAGAAAACACATGCAGATACATGAATACATTTGATTAATAGATCCTCAACGTCAAAAAATTCTTACCAGTTGGGCTGGACCAGGTTCAAGGTATATGGACAGTGCATAAGCTATACCGGTTACACAGTAAACCAGACAAATCAAAACAATGTAATTATCTATGATGGATGATCTTGGATTGTTGAAGAAATAGAACATAGAAAGATACACTAGAGGCTTCATGATTGTATTGAAATGATCAACTGTATCCTTTGAAAGAAAGTACGCCAAGCTACTCATGCCAGAAGAACTCTCTCTCCAGTAGTGCAACTTATCCAGTCCAAACGTTCTTAAAGCTGCAATCTTGCACAGGAGAGCTGAAATGCAAACAAAATTAGGAGGGCTGAGAAGTAAAATATGTCTAGATAAAAAGCTATGATTTGAGGACACGAGCATGAGTAGTGATTGGGCATGAATGTCGGTGTCAAACACATCAATTTCCAAAAATACATAACGCCATGCAAACAACTGCAGGGTAATGTTTTTTTTCACAAGAAATCCAGTGCTAACAAGAATGTTGCAGACTGTCAATTGAGAACATACGTCCAAATAAGAATCCACTTGATCGATGATTCAGATCTCTAGTTTAACTTCCTTCAAACAGTTTTCAGTTAACGTAAATAGAAATTTACCATCATACACATTTGTTTAGTAAAAGCCCAGTAATTTTTTTCCTATCAGTCATTAACAACTACCCCACCTTCCATAGCCATAGGCTGAAAAGCACTCACCATAACACCACTTGTTAATACAACGAAAATTAGAAAAGAATATGGGAAATACCACTTGTTAATACAACGAAAATTAGAAAAGAATATGGGAAATACCACTTGTTAATACAACGAAAATTAGAAAAGAATATGGGAAATAGACATAAAAAGGTTGGCAAAGAGAGAGTCAGGTTTCCAGTGAGTATGGAAGGCCAAACTGATGAGATACTGTTGAACCTAAAAATTGCAAAGCTTACGGGGCAATCAGGTCGAGTAACTGTTGAGCTAACTACGTCCTTGTGAATGCGGGCGTGCCACCTCGTGACCGAGCTCGGTTGGGCAAGTAGAATAGATGTGATGGTGGTGTGGAGTGCGCTGCTGATTTCTGCACTTGAGCGACTACGACCGAGGAAGGAACACCTCTTGGCCCAAGGTTCTAACACCTGAAGACAAGGTTGCTAATTCACTGCGAAGATCAAGATCTTGTGTACCAGGTTCGGCTGCTTCTACTATATTCGTGAGAAGAAGTGCGCCGAATCGGTCTCAGACTGTAGGGACAAAGACACTAAACTAAATGCAGAACCATGAAGTGCACGAGAGTAACAGATCATAGACCACTTCACTTCACTAAGAAGCTAATGATGTGACCTCTTTGGACGAAAGAATTAAGAACTCTTCGCTGGCCAAGACTTGGATAGATAACCAACCAACAAGAAACGGTGTTGTTTACTTGTCCAAACTAAAGATGCTCCTGAATCGTTTGATTCTACGGCCCTAGTGTTGTTTACTTATCCAAACTCAAGATGTCACCAGTTGTCAACGCAATGCTGTTTTTACTTACCAAACTAAAGATGTGTTGATGAGAGGGTTAGGATAGTTAGTATTTTTCTCAGGGTTATGAGAAGGGTTTCTAAAAGAGCAAGGGTTTTCTCGTAGAGCGTTTTGAAATGTTTGTTGAGTTGAAGGGGCTTTTCACATTGTAAAACCTCTTCTATTTATAAAGGTGAACTTCGTGATAAACAGTTCTGCCAAGGTAGATGCCTGACAGCACTACGCCTATTCGGCATTTACTTAGGATACTCTCTCTTTATCCCTTAATCCCTTCTTTAGCCAAACTCAATTTCAATCCAGTCTTGGCCTCTTTGTCTTGAACAGGGTTCTGAACCTAGTCCCTTTATGCTACTAGAGTCATCCTCATCTGATCAAGCATACGATCTGATCTTTACAACAATTCGAATCTTATCAGAACCTATCATGATCCTTAGCAATTTTAATTCACTTATGACACGACCAAGCCACACCTCAGCATGATCCTTTAATAGTCCTACTCTTATAGGGAGTTGGTCGAATCAGCACTCTTTTGGGCTGAGAGCCAACTCGCCTGAGGAATCATTACTGGCCGAGAGTCATGGCCTTTCAATTCAGGTTGAGTCATGGCCTTTCAATTCAGGTTATCCTGTCTAGGCCCAAACCTATATTTCAGGCCCAAACAGTTCAGGTATGTTGCTCTATTTTAGTCAAAAGTTAATTTTCACTCAACTAACTACATACAGGTAAATGCATGGTCCAGTAACTTCTAATAGAGGCAAGTTGATTGAAAAAATCTGAGACCATAAAGTACATAACTTCTAATAGAGGTAAGTTGATCATGAAAAAATCTGAGACCATGAAGTACAATCACAGTTTAAGGAAGTGTGCATAATCAAGAAACAAAAAGTAGTTTACTTACAAACTGATATGACTGTGTATGTATAACCAAGTGCACCAAAGGTTTCATCGCGCACTTTGGCAATTGTTCCTAAGCAGATTCCAGCTAGCAATAAAATCAGAAAATCTACAGCTTGTGTTCTAGCTTCTCGTAACCACTGCTTACAGGCCCTGTTAAATCCAGAAATACAACAAATCAAGTTGAACCATTCAAATCTATAATCTTAATGGAAGTTAGCAGTTGCAAATTTTGGGTAAAATAGACTCTGCTAGGGGTAACAGTCACACTGCGAGACAGTGGGCAAGCCTATGGCTAATGGTTGATTGTCTAAGCCTTCACAGATAACTATGTTAATATTGTCTTAGCATCTTGATTCTTTTTCAGGTATACTGGGAAAGTAAAAAATGATAAGTGCCATCCTTACTAGCATAATATGTATGTGCAACAGTGCAAAACATTATCCCCATCTGCTCTTTTTCCACTTTACAGTTACAATCCCCAAGGTCTTAATGTTCCTTGCATAAAAGAACCCAACAAATTTATACGACACTCATATTCATATGGTTAATATCTCTAGAGAAATAGGAATATTTTGTGCAACAAAATTACTAAAAATGGAATATCCACCTTCCAAGGAAATATTTATATTGCTGGAACACGCCAGGGTTAGTCCGCTCAGATAAGTCGTTTAACGTTATAAAATTATGTTTTAAAGCATCCTTCTTCACCTCAACATGACACTTGACATCCTTCCAAAAGTCTCCAGCAAAGGACTGTCCCTCAGATCCAGCGTTTGGAGTACTTCCTCCATGAGCTGAATTTTCACCTGCAGATGCAGCCATCCCATCAACACTCTGAAGCATATCCATAGGAACTGGGTACCCATTATGAAGCATCCATCTAACGGGTAGTTGCTTATAGGTCACCCCTGTGGTTGTATTTGTTTTTACTATGCCTTCCAAAATATCAATGAAATAGTCTGGAGGGTTGACACGCTCAGGGACAGTAATCCCAAGACTACCAAAGTACTCTTCAATTTTCTTCACTGGTCCATGATACACCGTAAGTCCCCCTTTAGCCAGAAGGATCAAATCATCAAACATCTTGAACAAGGTATGGCTGAAGCACCCAAAAAAGACAATTAGGAAAACGAACTACTTAAAAATGACTTCCAATGAATTTTAAATATTACTTTTCCTTCAAAGGTCCACAGAGTTTGGTTCCCTAATTCCCAAGACGTGCTTTATGTATGCTCATTGTTTTACAAAGATTTGTAGTAAATGTTATGGATTTTCACTTTCCTTCTCTGAGGATTCAATTTCATCCTAAGCATTTAGGAGTACAAATTGTAGATTAAAAAAATTAATATAAAAGCAAAAGCTAGCATACAAATAAAGTGTGTCCCGCAACCCTTAGCCAATTGTCTTTTCTACCTACCAAAGAAATAACCGTGAAAAGAAATCACATTTTAATAAAATGATTTCTGTATCAATATCTATCTGAGTGTGATACCAAATGTAGGGACACATTGTGAATTTTTCATGTGAAAGAGAGGTTTTGTGTTCTAGGATATATATTAAGTATTTAGAATGCTCTGAAGGATTTAAAAGCCCACAAAGAAAAACCATGCAAATGTTAAAATAAACAAGCTACCTCAAAATGTGCATTCTTGTACTTACAACAAGTTAAATTACCTAGGTTGGTGGACAACCATGCAAATGTTAACTCCTTCAAGAGCCTCACGTCGAAGAGCTTTCAGTAATAAAATAGAAGAGGAACTATCCAAACCAGATGTGGGTTCATCTAAAATTAGAAGTGATGGTTCCATGACCATTTCCAGCCCAACATTTACTCGCTTTCTTTGACCTCCAGAGATTCCTCGCTTTTCCACCGTTCCAACCAGGGAATCCCGCACTGCCTGCAGACCCAAAGATTCAATAACTCTTTCAACGACTAAGACCTTCTCTGGTTTAGGCAGATCAGCAGAAAGTCTACAATAACCAAAAATCCAGAAGAAAAGGATAGTAGAAGAACTAATGTCAGTACCAGTAAAAGAATGTGATCAAGGAGGTAAGAAAAGAAACAAAATTAAAAAGGGGAACAATAGAAAAGAGCAGAACAGTCCAAAACCGATCACAGTGTCTTTGATATTGCCTATTAAGTGGCTCTACAAGCCTAAGTTCTATAGAATTGTGATCATATTTCGAATATGCAGAAAGATTGCATGAATCAACAGAGATGCAGGTTTCACAAATTTTATGAGAAAATGTAGGCTCTGAAATTCAGAGAATACAGACTATCCAGAGACCAGGGAAAGCAGAAGAACAATGTCAAGTAAGAACATTTCTTGGTTGATTCCAAAAATAGCAGACATGGTATATACACGAAATTCAAACAAGAAATGAAAAATATGTATAAAAAATAACATTTAGAAGCTTAAAAGCTTTACTGTTTCATTTTAGAATCCACATCTTTTGAGCTAGTAGTTGACTCAACATCAATATTTGGTAGGACGTGGACGTGTATTCGCAAATTCACTGAACAATTATGAATCATATAAATGTCACTTTCTTTTTCGACGGACCACTCCTAGAACACCAAATGCGACTTCCAAGATTATTAGAGTTCTATTATCTCTTAAAGCAAATGGACCAAAAGAAAGGAATCAAGAATTTTATTCGATACCTTGATTGTTGCTTCCAGAGATTGAAGTCATGAATCTTAGGGCTTAATGAAGTAAATAAAAACCAAACCAAACCAATAGATGCCAACACATGTACATGCTAGTCAGTAAAATATTTTCACAAGATCATTTTGGAAGCATTGCACTTTAAATGTCAATGTTAGAAAACCACCCTGCATCATCAGATTAACAAATAAGAGGTGACTAGGAATGGGAGATTCCAAACCCAAAGACCTCTTGCAACCAATATCATGTTAGAAAACCATCGGACCCAAAGTTTAAGCTGTTAGAGAATGAACCAACCACGCATACAAAACTACCAGCAACTATGCAAAGTAGTTGCATACCTGCATCTTGCGCTAAACCAGAGATTCTCTTCAACTGTCAAATTTCCATGCACAATATCATCTTGTGGCACAAAGCCAATGATTTTCTTGTAACAGTGGATAGCTTCCATCTTTCCATTTACAAGTATCATACCACTCACTGTGCAGCCCCTCACTTTTCCAACCAAGGCAGAAAGAAATGTTGTTTTTCCAGCCCCAGATGGACCCATGACAGCTGAAACCCGGCCAGGCAATATTTTCCCAGTCACACACCTCAAAAGATGCTTGTTTTTCCCTTTCAACGTGAGAGTTAGATCTTCAAAAACAACCTCAATTGGAGGTCTCTTCCTGATTTCAAGATCATCAGCCATTTGTATGACCCCGGAGAAGGTTAAGTTCGCATTCTGCTCCTGTAATGCCTTTTCCTTCTCAATTTGACCATATGCATACTTGAAAATTTGACTCTGAGTATGCAACTGCTTACCTTTCGGTGCTTTTGGTGCTTGCTTTTTAATGTTTTTATCTCCTATTTCTAGATTGAAGCCTTCATGACTATTTGGGTCTTCCTCGATTGCATTTATCATTTGTGTGAGGTTTCTTTTTTCCTTTTCCTTTCCTCTAGATGTTCCAGCTGATTGCTCACCTATCCCGGTTGGCATAGATGGCAAGGCAGCATCTGATCCAGGTTTAGCCTGTCCGAATCCTTTCAGCGGGTCTGACTTGGTGGATTTTCTGCGAGAAAATGTATGTGAAAACTGTGCTGACAGTCCAACTGCATGCTTCTTAGCAATGTCTTTCGCAGATTTCCATTTTTCACGCGCTTGTACATTTTCTCTTACACTTTCAACTGCTCTTTCCCTGGATTTTGCTTGTCTTTTTTCTCGGGTGGCAAGAACTTGGTCAGAAAAATTATATATAACGAGAAAGATGAAAATTAATCCTGCCTGCATTCACAGTGAAGGTTCATCAGTACAGATGTTCTCAAAAACATTGTGAAAAACATATGAGACAAGCTGTTAACTCTTTGGAAAATATTGTATTTGACACATATTATAGAAGGGCGCTAAGAATGTAAGTACTCCATGAATAGGTCATTCCACAAGCTTACATTTGCCATTTTAATTTTAAAGGAATAAGTAAGACCACTCACAAAAATCATGATACCATATGCAGTTATATTTTGATTTTCTGAATACGACTTACAAGTCGCCATCCGGAAACAATCTGCAAGTTAAACAACAATGGATATTATCACTAGATTCAAAAGGATAGATAAACAACTAGACTCGAAGCACAAAAGCAAAAGACTATTGTAGGAAGAAAAAAAACATTATCTGGCATCTAACAGGATGTTAATTGAAGCAAAGAAAATCATATAATATTAACCTACAAAAACGTCTCCAGTTACATGTAAATTTTCTTGTGAAGGTTCAGAATACTACTCCAAACTGGCATTGTGTTAACTCTAACAAAATCAGGCAAACCAAGCAGTTGTATCCAGGTAATAACTATATACCGAGAGAGGTGAAACCAAAATTATGCAGCTTGCCAAACTCCTATCTGAGAGTAGTTTGAAAATCCACTAGTGATCAAACAATTACAAGGATTTTCATACCTCTCAACCTCACAACCCATGTCCGTATGTTCCCAAACTCAACTTTCTTGGACTCCACTCCCCATACAATTTTTCACTCAAATTCCTCAAACATTCCCTTCTCGTGTCATCTCACACCCTTCCAACCCTTGGTTCTTGTACCTCGTGGAGCAACCACTCTACCCTAGTGTTGACCCTCTTTTTGACATAGACATAATTGGTATCTCTGACAACAACTCGGAAGATCAAGTTTTTGAGGATTAGGTCCAATATAATCACCTTGTCAAAATTATCACCATTAATTAGCGCCCCCACTGAAAACTCCTTTTAAAATTTCCCACACAAATTGTAAAATTGCGGATGCTAATTTTCATAAAGATCTTTATCGAAGCGAAAATAGACCAAAGCGAAACCCTAAAATTCAGTGCAGGAATCAGTATGAAATGTTGATTTGTTCGGTAATACTGTAACGAATCCAAATCGACCCCTCTCTCTCCAGCTAGAGACTTCTCTCGGTCTCTTGTTCAATTTTCTCTGCACTGCACAAACCTGAAGGTAAGAAACTGCGACCTTCCTGAATCATTTCATTTCTCAACTTTGACTTGAATTCGAGATTACGGTTTCTGATTTGTATTAAATTTAGGGCTCATGATTTCGAAATTAGGGATTGTCAACTTTAATTGGAATTGGATTCTGAAAGTGGGGACTAGGATTTCGAAATTAAGGATTGGAATTTGTATGTATGCAGATTACAGATTACAGACAGGAGTTGGTTCTAAATTCTAATCTAATGTCTCTGTGTGTGTAGTTCAATCAGGGCCCTTGAATTACAATAATTGGAATCTTGATTTACTTAATTATGAACAAGCAAGTCTGCATGGTTAGTGAATTGGCATTTGGAATTTGAATTGTGGTATTTTGAATTGGATTGGAATTGGAATATTTTTATTTGAATAGGTATCTAGTTTGAATTGGGATTTTTATTGGAATAGGTATCTAGTTTGAATTGGAATTGTAACTTAATTTGTTGCATTTGGATTTGATTGCATGTAATTTGATTTAAGTAGTTTGCTAGTATAGAGATAGTAATGATACTAATGAACATTATATTTAAGCAGTTTGCTAGTAGTTTGTTAGTATCCTAAATTGTGTAAAGAATTGTGTATGTGCCAAAGGCCCATTACTGATCCCGAACCAAAAAACCAAAATAATTTCAGTATACCGAATTTTGGGAAAACAGAAACTTTGGTTCGGTTTAGGTTTCCAAAATCCCGTCTCAAAAATTTTCAGTTCAGTTTTCGGTTTAGTATCCTGAACCGAACCAGCCCTAGAAATATCTGCTCCGACATGAGTTTCATGTTGATTTTAGATGTATATTTTTTTCTACCATTTTCTAAGATTTGAATTTCAAATGCTAATATAGAAATTATGTCTTCCTTCACAGATGAACAAGTCACGCACCAAATTGTTCCCTTCTTCCGTACCGTATAACTAGCCATTTTTTTCCTTCTCAAAAGGAGTAACTGGCAGTTATTCTTTCAAGATTCATGTGTCCTATAATTACTATCAAATTTAGGACCAAAATGCAGGTCGCTGTTACTGAAATCTCCCCTTGCTAATTTAGTTTTTCCAATTTTTGGTAACTAATGCAACAAAATGAGATTTTGGTATTTGTGATTCTATTCCATGCATGAAAAGAGAAGCTTACCTTCCTCAGTTGTGGAACCTTGCCTGCAAAAGTGTCTGCAATGGGCAGAAATTGTCACGTAAGTATAAACAAAGTGAGCAACTGATGCATTCTCTATTTAGTGTAAGGACAAGTGCTAGAAGTTCAGGGATAATTAGACCCACTACTACAAGGGATTTTTCGGATGGTTGATGGACAATATGATCCACCGGTACAGAATACCTCTCTACTACTAACGACATCAGCCCACTTAGCTGCTCCTCCACAAGTATGGTTTTGCTTCCCAGGAGGTAGCTGATAGTTGTATCTGTGGAATATTTCTGCCGATAAATATTAATGTATGCTAAGCATAAGGAAAATCGAAAAGTAGAAAGAATTCAGAAGTGAAAAAAAAAAGTTACAAAAAGAATATGAACTTACGGCTCACATATCCCAGATCCATTATTGAGTTTTGCAAGTGGGCAGTAAGCACCCTTTGGGCAAGCTTCATTGATACAAATGAGAAAAGTTAATAACGAAAATTAAGTCAGGAACACTCAACAATGTTTCAGGCCTAACATGAACATAGATAAAATTCAGTGGAAGAAGATAGATAACACAAATGAACAAACAAAATGTCAAGAACTGCATTAACAAGTATTAAAAACTAGTTATTTTGAAAACGTAGTCATTTAACAGGTTTGAAATACTCACGAAGCATGCAAGTAAGACCTTGCGGGCAGAAGAAACCCTCACAACAAGGTTGACACTCGACAGTTCTAGCAGGCACATACGTTTGATTTTTCAGTTCAACTTGCTCAGCAGAAGCACAAGCCCACCCAGGCTCACATCCAGAAATCCATGCTGACAGATTACAGTTCTTGTTCGGTTTTAAGTATGTGGTCTTCTTGGTTTGCAATATACCACCAGCATAGATCCGCATTTCTGCAGCTGTGCACAGTCGACCCAAAACCTCCCCAATCGTTCCACCTACAAACATCATCAGAAATGATAAATGAAACTGACTGAATCGGTCATATAATTATCAAGAGAGAGGAGATTGCATAACAGTGTGTCAGTGTCAGTATGCTTTACACAGCACAATTTATGTTTAATACCAAGTTATTGTTTCCCACAGAAGTACAAATCTAATTGATCTTCTTTTCAACTAGAATGAAAAACTGTCTAGTATTTATCATTCATATGGTACTATTTCCACTGCTTTTCGCACCGAACCTGTCCCTAGAGTTTTGCAAGAAAACAAAAAAACCATGTCCCCATTGCCCCCTAAACTCTATATCTAAGTTCACTCCAGCGAACTCACACTTTGTTCTGCAATTACAAAATGGAATTTCATTCAAGTTTCGTGCTTTCTCTATCCCACTTCGCTGCGGAAATTTCATTCAAGTCTTCTCACCCTACCATTCGTAACATTTATTACAACGAAATTAAAAATTGAAGACACTGGTAATAACTAAGGTTGTATGTACCCGCCATTTTTTTAGCACAGTTGGTAATGAAGCTTGAATCTTGTGAGAAATTGAAAGCCCCATTCAAATCCTCGTCTCTGGAGTACAAAAGAAAGTAAATTTTCACTATACCAAATCAAAATAATAAAAAATAATGCAAAGTGGTGGATTGGCCTGGTTGAAGAGTCCCTGCTGCGACCGGGTTCAAACCCTCCCATCCCCATTAGAATAGTAATATTGCTTGTAATTTAAAAGAAGAGAAAAACACAGACAAAGCGATAGAAGCAAACCCACACGTCGATGATGCAGAAGCCAAAATTTTTGAGAAGTTCATCACGGAAGACATGGGTGAGATTGGAGTAGCGGCTCAAGACGAGCTCGGTGGCGAGGTCATACACTCCGCCGCCACCATCGCGGCCTTCGGAATCCTGCCCCGCCGCTCGGGGCAGAGGCGAGCTGAAGAAGAAGCTGGATAAAACGAGCAAAGAGAAAACCCTAACAGAGAGAATTTGGAGATGCTCTCTGCTCATACCGGCCGCCTTCACCCTCCAAACGGAGAAATCGACTGACGGATTGCAATGTAGCCGTCCAATTGGCGGTTGCGATCGGTTGAAGGTGGCGATTCGGGAAATGTACGGTGGGGATAGGGAAATGCGGTGAGAGGGAGAGGAGGAGGAGTAGTGGGAGAAGAAAGTGAGAGGGGTGGTGGAGGATGGTGGGAATCCATGGGGGAAACAGAGAACCTGAGGAACTTTGGGGGTTTTGCTTGTTTGGCTGGGAGAAAGAGTTGGCGAGGGAAAAGGAGGGGAGAGAGAGAGTTCTGATTGGTTGGACTGTTTGGGTGTTCGTGGTCAATTCAAATGTCGTCGTGCGCCTAGTATGGTTTAGTTGTATTTTTATTCACTTTGGTTTTCGTCAACTGAAATTCGAATCACATTATTACTAGCATAAGTCTACTCTTTCTTTTTAGATCATCTTCAATTATTAGGGATAAAGCTTAAAATTTTAAGAACCTGCTATTAGCACCCCATAATATGTTGAATACATCTCATATTAAAACTTATATATTAGATAACTTATATACCTATTATGCAATGATAATTTTGACCTCATAAGGTTTTAAAAAAAAATTAAATACACCCCAAATTACTTTTCACATATACATCCCAAGTTTATTTATCTTCTTCAACTCTCAAAGCCATTATTACCCTCCATGGTAGAATTAAAGAAACTACAAATACATTGATTGAAAAAATTATTCTTGATATGAAACGTGAAATCAACGTTTTGGAAACTTCACATGAGGTTAGACTTCTATTTCATTGTTTTAGTGATTTCAACGGTATCGGCAATCCTACAGTTGCGTTATGAATGATATCCTTAAAAAAAATATGATTGATAATGAGAATCACACACCTAATAAACCTTAGCCACATTAGATCACAAAAGATCCCTTGATTTTAAAAGCAGCGTAACAACCTAATCTCTTCCTCTAATTCAATGATTTAATAACTAAATCCATTCCCATGATTCAATCAAAGGAAAAGAAGAGGAATCATCATCATCATCAACCCCAATATTTATTTAATCTGATTACCCAATGCCACTGCTGCTACTCTATATAAAGCTCTACATTTCTATACATGCCATATTTTTTTTTTTTGGATTTTTATCTTCCTCATTCGCTCATGTGAAAATCATCTCCCTCATCTACTGGTACGGAATACTCATACCCTTCCACCTCTTTCCATGGAAGGGATAGAGAAACATGAAGGGATAACACACATGCAAATAATCAAACAATTGCAGGCATCACTCCAATAGAAAAAATAAGAAAATTTTGGAATCACACTAGCTTCAGCTTTACATCGAAGGCGCCTTTGAATCACCTTATGTATTTGCACCTAAGATTTGAAGAGTGTTGGGGTGTATGTAGAAAATGTGGGGTGTATGATGAGAGTGTAGGGTGTAAGGGTATTATGAGAAAGTAAATGAAGTGTGTTCAGATAAGTTTTAATTAAAAAAATAAATGTGAGGTGTATTAAGTACGTGAGATGTATTAAAAAATATTTAAGGTTTCAATATAATAAGCCAAATTTTAACTGAGATTATTAAATAATGAATTTAGTCTAATTTTTTTTCTCGGTAACTTTTTTTTAAAAAATAAAATTTATGTAGATTATTGTAATTTATTTTTATAAATATTTTAATATAAAAATATTTAAATTTCGATATGTAATTAAAAACATACAAATACGTATTTATAAAGGTTTAAAATTTTGATTTAAATAATTTTCTTACATTATTTTAGACGTTAGATTTATTTTGGGCAGTCAAATCTTTTTTTACAATTAAATTTGATATCATTTTATCACAATCGTTAGATTAGAAGTCCTTTGGTTGGAGATGATTTGGGAGGGTTTTAAAGCATATGTTTTAAGCTTTATCTCGGATAAAAAATGGTTAAATAATATCGTTTTTTAAAAAATAAAAAAATTAATAATAATAATAATAATAATAATAAGAAGGTTGTCGTCGTCTTGCTGCTCAAGGCCCATGCCTCTATTTACATTTAACTACGAAGGGGGGATTTGAAGACGGGCCCAAAACGTAAGCCCAATTAAAAATATAGACAAAAGCATAACTCATGGCGCACGTTGGCATGGGGCCTCAAATCGAAAGAGGCTTCGACAAAGGGTGGTGTTTCTGGAAGTAGGAGAAAGTTCTGGAACGTCATCGGTTCTGTCGCCCAACAACAACAGCACTCAAAAACGGCAAAAACCCTAGTAAAGTAAAAAGCCGCGACAGCTTCTTATCCACACTCACACTCTTCCTACTCCCTCACGAAAGCTGCGACCTTCGAAGCTCTGACAATGGCGTCGGCCAACGCTCTTACTTCTGCTTCCGTCCTCTGCTCTCCCAAACAGGTACGTACTGGCTCCTTGGATTGCCTGCTATTGCGCAAGTGTTTGAAATTTTGCGGTTTGGGTGCTTCGTATTTTGGTTGCTCATTTTCTGTAAGCCAAACGTGGTTTAAGCTCTGTGGGTTGGTTTGATTGTGTTTTTGGGTTGCATTTTGGGATAATTTGAGGTTTATTTGCTTTAATCTGCCTGGGTTTTGTTTGGTTGGTTCAATTTTCACAATTTCGTTGTTCGTGTGAATTACTCGTAGCTTTATTGCTTGAATTAGTGGATAGTTTTGTGATTGGTAATTGGTTCTCGTTGGAAAGGATGCAAAATGCAGAGTTTAATAACCTGGGTTTTTTTATTTTTTATTTTTTATTTTTTATTTCTGTGTATTTTGGTTGCTTGTTAATTGCATTTAAGGATTATTTTGTCTAATCTGTTTCGGTTTTCTTCGCTTTGGTTAGTTTCGTAATTTCATTTCTATGGTGTGATTTGATGGTGTTAGCAGAGTTTGAGAAGGGGGGTGAATCAGCAGCAAAACAATAGGGTGAATTACAGGCAATCAAGGGGTCGCTTTGTTGTGAAGTCCTCTGCAAAAGAAATTGCCTTTGACCAGCATTCAAGGCGTGCGCTACAGGCCGGAATTGATAAGCTTGCGGATGCTGTTGGCCTTACTCTTGGTCCTAGGGGTATCTTCTTTCTTTATCTTGCATATTTCTTTTGGTGTGCGTTGGTAACCAAAAAAACAAAAAAAAAGGAAAAACCCCGCTTTAATTTGTTTCAACGGTTTTTGGTATGGAGAGGTTTCTTTTCATGGTATGCTCTTTTCATGGGAGCTGTTCTTGATATTGATTTACGTTTTGTATTTTGAAGGGAGGAATGTTGTATTGGATGAGTATGGTAGTCCTAAAGTTGTCAATGATGGAGTCACCATTGCTAGAGCTATTGAGTTACCTGACGCAATGGAAAATGCTGGTGCAGCCCTAATTAGAGAGGTTTGACAGTTATGTTTATAGTAATTTCCTCGAAGTAGTACTGTACTATCGCAAATTTCCCAATTTACATTTTAATAATTGGTTTACCATGTTTCAACCATGGGATTTAGGTTGCTAGCAAGACCAATGACTCTGCTGGTGATGGAACAACAACTGCATCAATTCTTGCACGGGAGATAATCAAGCTAGGGCTCTTGAGTGTGACCTCTGGTGCAAATCCTGTTTCGATAAAGAAGGGTATTGAGAAAACGGTACAAGGGCTGGTGGAGGAGCTAGAGAATAAGTCTAGGCCTGTTAAAGGTCGTGATGACGTTAAAGGTACTGTGGCTTGATGAGTGTAGGGTTAATTTGTTTAGTAATTTACTGAAAGCCCCACATTCTTATATTGATCATTGTTTTTCTTACAGCTGTCGCAACTATATCTGCTGGAAACGATGAGCAAATTGGGACAATGATTGCTGATGCTATTGACAAGGTTGGACCCGATGGTGTCTTGTCGATTGAGTCATCCTCCTCATTTGAGACTACTGTCGAGGTAGAAGAAGGAATGGAGGTGTGTTTTCTTTCTCTGGTTTTAGTGGCAGTTCAACTTTTCCTTCCTGTCTTGTATTTTATGATTATCATCTCTTGATGTTTGTTGTCTTCGGTTACAGATTGACAGAGGATACATCTCCCCTCAATTTGTTACAAACCCTGAGAAATTGATTGTTGAATTTGAGAATGCAAGAGTTTTGGTTACTGACCAGAAGATTTCAGCTATCAAGGACATAATTCCATTGTTGGAGAAGACCACTCAGTTGAGAGCCCCTCTGCTTATAATTGCTGAGGATGTCTCTGGGGAGGCTTTGGCGACTCTTGTTGTGAACAAGTTGAGGGGTATACTGAATGTTGCCGCTATCAAAGCTCCTGGTTTTGGTGAAAGGAGAAAGGCTCTCCTCCAAGATATTGCGATTTTGACAGGTAAATAAATGGCTTAGTTTATCAGATTATATTTCAAGAACACAAGTCAAGTTTGATATCTCATGTTCGATTAGTTATCTTGTATCTTCTTCTTTAACTTCATATTTAGTGGAGCATAATGCTTGGTTAGTTTGTTACATATGTTAGATATTATAATTATTATCTAGTGGTGCAATAAATAGTGATAAAACTTTACATGGATATAGTACTCATTCGGCTTCTTCTTGATATATTCAGGAGCTGAGTTTCAAGCCAGTGATCTGAGTCTACTGGTTGAGAACACCTCAGTTGAGCAGCTTGGTTTGGCCCGAAAGGTGACAATCTCAAAGGACTCCACTACCATTATTGCTGATGCAGCATCAAAAGATGAGTTGCAGGCCAGAATTGCACAGCTGAAGAAAGAGTTGTCTGAGACAGATTCTGTTTATGACTCAGAAAAACTGGCTGAGAGGATTGCCAAATTATCAGGTGGGGTTGCTGTTATAAAGGTTGGTGCTGCTACAGAGACTGAACTCGAGGACCGTAAGCTCCGTATCGAGGATGCCAAGAATGCTACTTTTGCTGCCATAGAGGAAGGGATTGTCCCTGGTGGTGGTGCTGCTTTGGTGCATCTCTCAGCATATGTTCCTGCCATCAAGGAAAAACTTCTCGATGCAGATGAGCAGCTAGGTGCTGACATTGTCCAGAAGGTAACAATAATACCTCATTTCTATATTCCATGATAATTCTCTTTTTAAGACTACTGTGCACGTAATTTGGTATCCTCCGGGTAATTTGAATACTTTCTGAATGTTCCGAACAGCAAGGGAGGCCGTAAAAAGTATTTTGCACAAATACGTATCTCTCCATGTTATTTAAATCTGAAAATGGATCTTAGAGTGTCTAGGGTTGGGGCATGAGGGTCTCATAATGCCTTTTTTCTTCTCACCGGAGTCATTTCACAAAGACCTGAATCTATGTGCTACTTGCAGGCACTGGTAGCACCAGCAGCATTGATAGCTCAGAACGCAGGAATTGAAGGCGAAGTGGTGGTGGAGAAAATAAGGGATAGTGAATGGGAGGTTGGTTACAATGCAATGACAGACAAGTACGAGAACTTGGTGGATGCCGGTGTTATCGACCCAGCAAAGGTAACAAGATGTGCTTTGCAGAACGCAGCTTCGGTTGCCGGAATGGTCTTGACCACTCAGGCCATTGTGGTGGAAAAGGCTAAGCCCAAGTCGGCTGCGCCCGCTGCGCCACAAGGCATGACTGTGTAATATGTAGTATTTTTAGATTTTCAGAATTTTGGTAGAGTGGATTCTGCGGTGAATTCGGGCCGAAGACGGTTGTTAAAACTTGTGTTATCACCAAGATTCTGCCTTTTTGTACGGATTGACAAACAATGATTGTTTCTACATAAAAGATGTGATAAAATTGAGAGCTCTCTGTCTTTGCTTTCGCTAATTTTCTTTGACTACACATCTTTATGCAGCAGAAACAAATTAGTTTTATTTTACCCGGGTTAATAAATATGGCGAGTTGCGCATTGTTGGAGTCCTTTGTGTTTAAGGCATGGTTGGAGAGTGGTTCTGCGTTCCTCTTTCTTTGTTCTTGGATCCTCCCTTGTTCGAACAAAAGAGTAGCGTTTTGTTCCTGGATCCTCTGCTGTTCGAACAAAAGAAGAGCATCAAGTGGAGGAAAGCAGTGCGGAAATTATTTTTCTAGTTTTAGAGGCCAAGTAAGCTGTTCAATGATTTTAGAGGCATATAACGCTAGCAAGTTGCAAATCCCTATTGTTTGTTAGTTTTCCACATTTGTTCTTTTGGTTCCAAAAGCGAGATGCTACCCCCGTTGGGAATTTTATGGCTATGCTTGGAGTGAGATTTTCTAAATTTCATGGGACTGAGACCGAGATAGTACGAAAAATGTTAAGAGGATAAGAAATGATCTAACAAAGGCATGCGAGAGAGATTTGTAACTGATTTCTTCTAAGTAGAGATTTGCAAATTTCGCTCATGTTTTCGCAATGCTCGTGCCGAGGGTTTCTCATACAATCTCTATGCATTTTGTAATACATTTCTTCTTGACTTACCTAGAAATCTCTTCACCCCAAACCATTGTTCTAAAAATTCCTACCTAGGTTCTAAACGGCCGGTCACCTCCCCGATTAATGTCAAGGTGTTTGAAAATTAAGAAAATGTGCCTAAACCTGCTGAGACGTTCGTCTAGGTTGCGACTCACTTAGACAGAACATATATAACTTTCACTTACATTTAATTTTTTTCAATAAATTGTAAAAGACTTGTTGAATACTTAAATGATCACATATTATATGCTTGTTCTCCTTATTTAATTATGTTCCAATACTTCATAATATATATGTCATTCTATTTTGTAGTTTATGATGAAATTATATATATTTTAAGTATAAACAAGCACTTATTTACACGAAACATAATAAATTTACTTAAATCAGTCTAATCCGCCTAGGCGCCTAGGTGCTAGGCCCCAACCCACCGCCCTACTAGCGCCTAATGTCTTTTAGAATCTTGCCCCAAACACAACCTGTAGGACCAGACAGACGTTGGGGCAGTGAACAAGCAATCGTACTTTAATGTCATGTTTGGTTGAAGGATTTTCGGGTATCAAGTAATTTCAATTAGAAAGGGATCCTCTCCGGATCTCTTCCACCAAGTCCTCCTTATCAACTAATCGGGACCCTTGAAATTTGATCGAACGGCTAAAGTTATTATAACTTTTAAAGTGGGCTCCTGTTTCTAACCGTTTGATCAAATTTCAAGGACTCAGATTGTTTAATAGGGAGGACTTGGTAGAAAGGATCCGGAGAGGATCCCTTTCCATTTCAATTAGGATAATACTTGTGACCCGCTCATGGGAGACTTCATTCCCTACTTGCAATTAACGATTTTACCGTCTGAACATCATAATTAGAATCATCCATTCTCTTTGTCAACATCTGAAGGTCATATCTATAAAAAATCATTCAGCTTCGAAATCGTGTAGTCATCCATGTGTTAAACTAATCAACAGATTTAAAAGGGTGTAGTCAAATTAAGATTTGATAAGATTTTAATATATTTTAAAATCAAGGTGTAGTTAATTAGGATTTTGAAAGAAGATTTTAAAGGAGTTTGAAATCATGATGTAGTCTAATTAGGATTTAAGAGGATTTTAAAGAATACAATCAAATTCATGGATAGTCAATTACGTTTTTAAAAAAGTCCTCCAAATCTAAGTCTAGTGAAAATATCAAAGATTTGCTAGGATTGTAATGAATGGAGGATTTTGATAGATTTGAGAGTAGGTTGTTAATACCAATGTCATCAGTAATCCAACCTTCACCTCATATTTCTTTTCACATTCATCAAACTTCCTCTCTCAGTTAGAAGAAGAACAACCTTCCTCAATCCCTCAAGGTATTCTTCTCTCTTCTATGTTGTACTCAAGTCGGCAAGCCTAGTGCTAAAACTTCCGAAACTTATAAACCCAAGCTTTGGGGAAAACCATATCTGTTGTTTGGCAGTGCCGACAGCAAGCCAAGGAATTAATGGAGTGCCTTCACCCATTGTATGCCCCAATTTCTCGATCACTATAATTGGGGGGGGGGGGGGGGG